>JAPYZM010003232.1:0-15145 GCA_030522845.1 Psyttalia concolor
ACTCCTATAGAACATAGGAGTTGACATGGTAAACCACAGAAAAACCATGTCGGTACAGGCGGTTGCTCTATTAGCAACCTCCCGCTCGTCGGGGCCAGTAGAAAAATTCGCACCCACTGGGATTTGAACTCACAACCTTTCGCACAATAGACTCACGCCTAGCCGCATGAGCCACCGACGTCGGTGTTCCCCTCAAATTGTTTCACGATTTTGTGCCAGCGGGCGCGCCCTGTATTCGGCGTACTCTACCGCGCCTAACGAAATTTTATTTACACTTGTGCCATAAAAGTGTAAGCAACTCGTGCTATCGTGATGATTATAGACTCGCACAAACGACTCACCCGCTTTCGATCCGTGTGCCCTCTTTCACTCGTGCATAATCATCAACTTACAGTTCTTGTTACTAACTATACTATTAAAAAAAAAAAGAAATATGGCTCATTGTACATAAATTCTGCTATAATCTAAACTTATTCCCTGATTATTTCATACATTGATATTTTTTTCTTTGCAATATCTATACTCATGAAATTTGAAGGTTAAGTTTTTTCCTTAAAAAAATGATTATTACATTAAATTTAATTTTTACAGAATTTTATATTCCTAACATTTGTATTTGTGAGACGTTGATTGCACTTTTTGAATGCATGGGAAAATTGTTTCATAAAGTAAGGTCTATAAATAATTATTAACAATCTTCGATCGTAAGTCATCCCAGCCCAAGGTACCCACATTTCAAGTGTTCCTCCTTTCCCTAGTTGCAACTACATGAAAAAAATTCAATCTCCATAAGTGTGGAGAAAAAGATGAGCGGTACTGCCCAGTGAGCAGTACATGCGCATTCTACTTATTCCACGAATTCCTCTCATCCCTCCTTGTTCTTTCCACTTTTCTCCACTTCTATTGATACAAGCGAGTGAAATACAGCGCGATAAAATGCAGAATTCATATCAGTTTAAAAATCGCATTTTCCTTTGTATCGAAAACTCATCCAATGAAAAAGGATAATCTTTACGGGGCAATAGAAGACTCGAAATTTTATACAGCTGCATATAGATAGAATACATAACTGGAACAGGAGAGCTATTGAATATATTGAAGGTCATTCACGATTTTGAGATTTCTCCGGAGGACTTATCATCGTATATTTTGTTAAAGCCGAGGGTCCACCCGCGCAAGTTTGCGTTTTTCATTGGAAAAACGGGGGAATCGGAGCTTTTTTACGGTATCAATAGTCTCTGGAGGGCAATATCTATTCGTGAATGAGCATCGAATTCGTTGTGGGGTCTTGCGGGTTTATCATGTTTAGTGGATCAATCCGTTTCGGTGATTGAACGACAGAAAAAAAAATTGGAAGGAAGATGGAAGCGTTTTTTATGTGAATACCGGTTAGGGCGAGGGTGACATTTCTTCTCTGGATGAGAATGGATGACACGTAATAATGAAATTTCAATGATACTGTGGTACGCTCGTTCTACTATGAAATTACTATCTATCTCGGTGCGTTTGACAAGCGGTTAGATACAATGAATGTGGTACAAATTGATTAACGGGGCTAATGTAAGTTTGTAGAATTCTCTTGAATTGAAGACTTTTGATGACATTTCATTGACCCCTATGATTTTTTAATGACTTTCTTTTAACCTTTATTGCATTTTTATGTGCTTCATTTTACCCTCATACCTTTATCATTATTGTCATCTTACCCTCACAATCTTTATAACTTTTTTTGTGACCTGCCTCCAACCTCGAGAACCTTTTATGGGTCTCATTTGACCCGTATCTTTTTACTGATTTTCATTTGACTGTAATGATTTTTCTACGACTTTTTATGACCATTCTTTGACTTACTAATCAGACTTAAACCTGAACAAACTTCATTTAAGACTGGTGACTGCTTTATGTTTTTCACTATACCTCTATAATCCTTATGATTTACGCCATGATCTCGATTAATTCTTGAATGTTCTTAATCTGCCTTTGATAATTTTTCTATGACTTTTCACAACCATCATCTGACCTTTACAACATGTCCGAATCAAGTCTCAAATTACTTGAATCAGACATTTTTAAAAATCTTGAATTATTTACAATAAAAATATATTATTTGAAATGTGTTGACCTGGAGCTCGACGCGTTGACTCGGTGCACGTCAATAATATATTCCATGTGCCACTGCAACTTGACATATTCCCACGTAAACGACTGAACGATCAGCGTACAAAAGCTTATGATGTATAAATGGGTATTCTTGTATCGTAGACTCTGAAGAACGGATAATTGGTAAGCATGACTGCATCGCCAGTGAAGTCCGGCCATGCGGAATTCACCCTCTCCCGCCGATGTCTTTCACTTCCACCACGTGGTTTACTTCTTTTCTTTTCATTCGGGAGTACTAAGACAAAAGGCTCGATATAAAACAGGTGAATGTGTGTCGGAGCAACACCGCCAGAGAAACAATGATGGTTATTCACCGCCGATTCCCAGAGGGGCTTTTTGCTCGGAGAGTGCAGTAGTCAGTGTGAAAGGTTGACAATTGTTCTTGTAATTCAATAAATCAGCATGGACTTGTGCTCGTTAGGGCGTTGAAAGAACTGGGAGCTGCGGGAGATGGGAATATTCGAATAATGGCATTTTCGATTGAGAAAAATGTGTATGAAATCACTGGATTGATTCAAAAAAAAAAACCACCACGGGTGGAGAGATAAGCTATAAGTTTTGTCAGGGACAGTTGAAGGTCACACTGTAAATATTAGTGCCTTCAAAATGTCCCAATTCACGGCTCTTATGTCCTTTATTTGACATTCAAGTACTTTTATAAGCTTTATTCACCTTCTGTGAATTTTTTTACGACCTTCCTTGGTGTTCTACGACTTTTTCGTGGTCTTCATGTTACTTCCATGATTTTTTTCGTCAGCTTCATTTAAACCTGACGACTTGTTGAGACCTTCATTAGACTTTTATGATTTTTCGATAGCTTTGACCCTTAGGCCATTTTCATCATCTTCTGACTCGTGTGAGGTTTATGACTTTTTATGTTCTTTCACGGGTTATAATTTTTCAATCATATATAACACCAAGATGGTCTCGTCAAATTTCTAGTCGGGATATTCATTGAATCCTTGTGATTGTTATACCTTCGTCTATAACTTTGTGGTAATCACAGGCCCGAATGCGGGCCCGCTGTATTGTAGAGGAACCGAGCGTGGGCCGTGTTAAGATTCTGAGAAGTTAGTGAAACTGGACGCCATGACAGTTAGTGGCACAGTGTTGCCAGTTTCAGCCAATAAGATATCGGGGCTTGAACATTTCGAGAATTTCGAGATAATCGATTGTGTGACGCGTGTCCCGTTTAGAATGGGATTTTCCTTTGATTTACCGGGTTTTAATAAATTTTTTATTTGACCCCGAGGGGCTGGGAACTCCAAGATCGAGTGACACCATGACTGCAACATGCAGTCAGACTCACTGGTAACGTGTGGTGTACTGGTAACGACAATCCTATCTTTGCCTCCAATGGACCACAAAACATATTCTCACTTCCTTCATCCATTCTGAATGTACCATCAAACAAATTGATCCCATGTCAAATTACGGAGAAATCGAATTAACTCCTTCGAATAACACACAACATGAACATTATTTAATTACTTACCAATCTTGAGTGTAACTATATAGCTTGCAATTGAGCGATTTTAAAGGAGTAATCACTTTGAATAACTTTTAAGTAAGTCACTGGGTAATGGATACTAAACTCCAGAGACAGGACGAGTTTTTCACGTCGCACTGATTCTTGAACGTTCCAACAGAAACGAAAAATACCAAGTCGAGAGCATTCCTTTATTTTTGTACAGTCACGATAGTAAAGTCTAATAGCGCCCGAGCAATACATCGCGCGTTGTAACTTTGACAGGGACAAAAATCGGAACGAAGATTTCCGCAAGAATGTACACGTGTTCTACGAGAAAAAAAATGTGATGCAGCATTCGGTCGTCAACCGCATGCATATAGTGATTTCTTTGACTTCAAATGATTTCAGTGACTCTGAATGATTGCATTATGACTTTAAGAAATGACTGCAAAGTGGGAAATACTGAGACTTCGGTGATTTCAATGGTTTCGGGGATTTCAGTGATTTCGGAGATGACTGCAAATTGACTGCAGTGGCATGTGACACCATGACTTCATGAGTTCCCAACCCCTCGTTTGACCCTCATGACATACAAGAATCGTATATTCTGAGAACGAATTGTCAGGCGCAGCCACTGGCGAACAAGTCGAGGGATTACACTAGAGCACACAATTTCGAATACTGCGAGCGTCCAAAACGTTTCCCCATGTCCAATGTATGTCAATATTGTCGATTCACTCTGAACCGTGTACACTTAACCGCTTCAAGCCATTGATGAAATCGACAATCGAGGGCTTCGATAGTTTTTTCCCTCGATTTAAAATAAACCATTCAATTATGAGCGCTCAATATAATCCATCCCCTCACCCACTCCTGAAGTAGCAACGATGATTAAAATTCATAACTCCAGTGACATTCCGGTGAAAATTCACCACGTGTGATATACCGAGGATATTTAATCAATTTAATTGGTAGAAACGGCGGTGTGTAAATTGAAAATGGTGAGAAATACGGAAAAGTCGACAAACTTGGAGAACTCGTGGGAGCGAGTGTCGCCGTGGGGTAGAAAAAAAAGAATTTCAGTTGTGCACTGCCACTGGGTCATTGAACCTCATGTTCATGTACGAATGCACACGGTTGTGAGCCACTGAACTTTTCCTGGATTTTTTTTTAATCACTAATGACATTCATGAAGCAAAAAAGTTTTATGAAATTCCGAAATTTGTTAAACGCCATGTAAGAGTAAACACTTCTGGCTGTTTTGACACTCCTTATGATTTTTTAAGTCCTTACTGGGTCTCGATGATTTTTTCTGCCCTCAATTTGATACTTCTGATCATAATATTTTTGTTCTGACCTTGGTTTGATTTTTATGACATTTTTAAGACTGCTAAGATTTGGGCCGTTAAGATTTTTTATTACTTTCATGTGACCTTTTTGACTGCGTTCTTGACCTGTATTTAAACGTTTGACTTTCATTTGTTTGACCGTTTTTGGCCCCTGATGAGTTTTTATGACTGTCATTTGACCCTTACGACTGGGGTTTATCTTTACCTAATCTCTATGTCACTGCGGGGTGAAAAAAAACAAAGCGAGAAGCAGGTTTTCCCTGCCGATGGGTCATTCAACCTCATGTTGTTATACAAATGTACGCGGCTGTGAGCCACTGATGAGTCAATGAGACTAGCTAATGCACCGTAATTTCCCATCCTTTGTGTATTGAGTCTGTTTGCCGTGTTTGTGGGTGGAGGCTGTTTGCGGTGATCAATTACTTTCTTTCGGATCTGTCCCTGCTGCCGAGGTCCTTATTTTTGAGTGTACGTGACGCTCGGTGAATGAGATGTTGCGGGATTGGTTTGTACCGCTGGCCAGCGGATTTATTCAATTCATTATTGCTCTGTTTTCGAACGACTGCTTTTGAGCATATTTATCACAATTATTTGGAAATTAAAAATAATGCTTACAGGAATTTTTTCAACTTCTAGTAATTTTCGGGAAACAATTGATTCCAAGTCAACAATTCTGATTGATTTTTCCAAATTTTTTTTTCATTTCCACTGAATACCTTGAAATTTCAATAGAAGTCTAACATTCAAATGCTGAGGAGAATCGTTTTAGTGTAGATTATGTTGCGTCGCATACACGGAGAAAAAAATTCAAGAAAAATTACGGAACAAGTCACGTAATCTGGGAGTGAAGTTGAAATTTCATAGAAAGTGCCCATTTTCACGTAAATTCTACGTTCTGATTTGTAAAAATTACTCATCCGCCCGATACGTCAAGCGTTCCGTAATTTTTATTTTTTGAGCCGTAATTAGTCTTGAAATTTACCGTAGATTTTACTGTTGGAGTTTAATTTAAAAAAAAATTTCATAACTTTTTCGTATGTTTTCCGTTAGGCGACGGACTTATTCTCCTTAATTGGTAGAAGAATTCATGGAAAGGCTCTTGGCTCGCACCTTACGTGACTTATTCTGTAATTTTTCTTGAACATTTTTCTCCGTGTATGTATTTCAATTCATCTTTAATTAATTGTTCTTGAACTCGAATTAGTATATAAATTGTAGGTTAGAAATGGAGTTTTGAAAATATCGATCTCTGACTAGTGATTTTTTCTAATTAAGTTCTCGATCTCACGTGCTATGAGAGAATCGGAGTAACTCCGCCGTATTCAACTCTCAAAATGGCCGATTGGACTATTTCAAACTCGGAGTAATTGCTTTGTGTTGAGTTCAACTGCACCTCCACTTTACAGTAGTTTAATGAAATATCAGAAAATTTCACCCTGGAAGTTCATTATACCCCATTGCAAAGTATCCGAGAAGTGCGAAATGACCCGGCACAACATTAATTTCGTCCGCTAAATAACTGCTGGATCATTATTAATTTCTTCACTATATAATTGTTATCCAAACGTTAATAACTTCACGATAAAAAGGAAAATCGAAGTGGCGAACAGAATAGGATTTATCTGATTGAAATTGAAAATTTATCTGAAAAAAAACAATTTAAAAAATTATTTCGGAGTTGGAAAATTAATTTTAGCATTCCCTGTGCAGTAGTTTTGTTTTCAGTTCTAAAAAAATTCATTAGGATAATTATTTCACAGTTATTCGAGCTTATGATTTTTTCCAGCGGAAATAATATACAAATCTTTGGTTTATATTTTTACAGGGGACTGTTTGAAAGTAGTAACACCGAGTGCCCATATGATATATTCCACGGCACACAAAATTTACAATTTCATTTATAATAGTTGTTGATGAGTTGCCGTATGTTTCGTACCGTAACTAATTATTTGCTAACTAATGAATCCTTTACGAATTTTCAAGGTAATAAAAAAAATGACTTGATTGCTGAGGTGTCAGAAAAACCCGTGTGAATCCTAGTTGTGAAATCCTCCACCCCTCATTCTCGCCAGCTTTAATATATCCCCAGCCTCGTCATTCTGAACTGTGATAAAGTGCAAATTCCAGCCGACGATGTGCAAAAGGAGAACCCTTGCTCCCGGCCACTCGGCTTTAGCGATGATTTACGTCGGCGCGTACAGCCGGAGCATATTCATACAATCTTCTAAGTACTCTGCTTTTCCTGGTGAAATCCATGTGTCCATTGATCCTCTTCCCGCATAATCCACCGCGCAGTGTCGGTGGGAAGACGGTCAACCCACGGTACGTGACCCCGATGCTAAATCTCGGCAATCATTTGGATTAAAATTGCAGGTCTCCAATTGCTACGGAAAATACACTTCTGCGTTGTATATGGTGAGAAAAGTTCCGTAATAATTAACGCTCCATCTAGTTTTCGGCTTGTGTTTTGACCACCGGGAGGGAAATTACCGCAATGATCACTACAACCAATCAGTAAACTTGTGCACTGATTAATAAAAGTTATCTTGTTTTTCGGGAAAAATTAGCTAACTACTCAGGAAAATTTGCTCACTGCAAAGACAATATCGACATCAAAGATGGGACTTTTTATTTAGCGTTTGACATTTTTCTGAAGTCAGCATATTATGGTCTTGAATTTGTAATAGGTAGGATAGAATTCCGGATTATTCTCAATGTAAAATTTATACGACATTTTTACTGATAAAATTCGTACTACTGACTAAAAGATATTTAGACGTATGCAGGATTTTGGTTGAAGATCTTGAATTTTATATTTCAGCAGAACGGCTCGGATATAATTGTCCAGTTACACCCTAAATATTAAATAAGATACACCACTTGGGCGTAACATACGACTGGTTAGGTAATCAAAGAATTTCGCTGTAGATTTTTTTTGGTTAATGATTGATAGGAATCGCCGGAAAACGTAATTACATTTTCTAATCCGAATTTAAAGCTGGGTCTTGGGCAAGAATATAGAGTTTCGAAAATTTCCGTTGAGAATGGTCATTAAAATCAGAAAGTTGTTTTATTTAATGGAGAAAAACTCGAGTTCTTTGTAATTTTTAGTAACTATCCTATGAATTATTTATATATAATTAGTAGACATAATGTTTTTAAGAAATACTCGTTCTATACGAATTTTACCACTTTTTTGTAGATAATTTAGTTGAAAACTAAATCTATAGAACTGTGACCCGGTCACATATTTAAAATATCTAAATCTACTCCAGAATTTGTTCATAATACAAATTTAACAGTTTTTCTCTTAAATTTCTCCGTTACCCCAGAAAAAATGAAAATTGTAAGGGTCGTAACAAAGTCGTAGCGAATACGAAAACAATTTGCTGAGAAATATTGAAATATGTCGGGTTATTTAAGCTTTTAGGAGCCGGAAAAATTAAAACAAATGGGTATCTGTTTTTCTGGGTTTTATTGTCGAAAATAGAAAAAAATTGTCAAAATTTTTCACGCAATAAATCTGATATTTAAAAAAGTGGCGAGACCGCTCAGTTGAATTTCGTAAACACATTTCGTTGAACCGATGAATCGAACGGGTGAATACTCGCCGGACGAATTCTAATTCTGAATATTTTCCCCACAATAGATATACTCCGGTGTTATTTATATGCCATCCACCATATGGTGGCATACGGTGCGGGCTCCGGTAGTTCTTTGTGTGATCTCATCACCCTTTTGTAGATATACAAACTCTGAATGCCATGAACGCATCACAAGTGAGAACACTTTTGCCGCTGCGCGTAACGAGGACAGTACAAAGCAAGGAGAGGGATCTGGGTGAAGTGAACAAGCGTAAGTGAGAGGTTACCAAGTTGTGGGTGCATATGACAACTCGTCGTCAACTTCTCGCTCCAGAGATGCCACTCCTGTTTCGCCTCTGGTTATCTTTTTTTAGGTGTAGTTCATGCGGATTTCGTAGGATTCAACAAATGAGAAGTTTTTGTTTTTATTTTCGGTATGAAAACCGTTTTTTTTTGCCATGGGGGGGGGGGGGTTCTGTATTTTTTTTTTTACCTTAAAGGTATTTTTTTTCCTAAATCACTCATTCTCAAGGGGAATTAATAATTTAGAAAAAAAATAAAATGCTATTTTATCACGTTTTTTAAGTATCAAACTCTTTAAACAAATCCACATTCAATGTTAAACATTTTGTTTATTGAACTCTTCTCTCCTCTACCCTTCAATTACTGTATTCGCATCACTTTCCTTTTTCAAATTGTCCAAGTGTTCTATTCCCTTTCGAAACTCTAATTATTTCGATGAAAATTGTATTTCTCGAAAAAGTTTAAAAATGTAATTTTCTGTCTCAAAATCACTGGTTCTCGAAATAAATTAGTAATCCCCAACAAAATCCAATCTATTTATTAACTGATAATGTCTTCAAAGATATCTAGTTTGACTTTTTTTCTAGACAAACTCCACAAATTCCGCAGTTATCAGCAATATAAAATTCAAAAATTTATTTTCAGTTCTCTCATATTTAAAATGATTAAAACATTGAAATATCTCCGGCAGTAGTCATCCGTAATAAAATGGAGGATCAAAAGGAGGCGGAAAAAAAATAGTTCGACTTGGCGACTGCTGAGAAAATTCGATAACATCACTCCAATATCATTAGCTCCCCAGGTTGTTCTCAGTGACATCGAGACCCAAACAAGCCTCTGTACAATTCTTAATTCAATATTTGAAGCTTGGCACCCACCACCTGGGGCGACTTCGCACGTTCCGCTAACCTAGCGCCCTCCGAACAATACGTGAAATTCAACTGTGCAGTCAGTGGCAACAGTTACCCCATTGGCAATTTTCAATTTCGAGTTAGGGACCAGTGCCGGTTACACACACAAGGATTTTCCAACTTCTGGCGCTCATAGATCTCCACCCAAGTCCCGTTCAATGGCACATCCGCCAGCGATAGAGAACAATCCGTCTTCCCCCGGCAGCGGTAGCGAATCGTTTTTCTAGTCTCTGCGTATAAACTCCATAGTCTTTTATTTGTTGCAGAGAGAGAGAGAGAGAGAAGGAGAGAGAGAGCCAGCATCAAAGAACTTTCAGACGAATGCATCATGACAAAAAGCTTCAGTTTGCTATTGGAATGAACGCTTCGTTGTCTCCAGTCATTCGAAAGTTATGGCTCAAATATTCTACTCTTTCATACATTTTTTTTTGTTTTTCCGTGGTGCCTTTTACGTTTTTACTTGCGTTCTACAAGCACAAGTTACGCCTTGTTCATTCTTCGTATGCTACACGGAAGAAACTGGGATCTGGAGTTAAGATGTTACGTGCTTTCGCATGAAAAAAAACCTAAACGTAAATTGGACTGTCATAAATGTAATTTAGCTTTTACTAGGCGTAATTTACGGAGGGGAATAATACCTTCTTTAGTTGAAATAATTGTATTCTCTATTTTAATTATCAGCAAATTAATTTTGCATTGTAGATTTTAGTCAACTTCGAATTTCCACGATTTTTTCGGAAATTGTTATTTGAGCGAGAAAAGTTTGTGAAAGTAGTATTATTAAATAGTTTAATTAAATAAATTTGCATACCAAGTTTAATTGAGGTGTTTTCAATTCAATACGGTTAATTTTTTTAAAATTTGACCGTTCAGTTCGAATTTTGGATTTTTCAATTTTTATCTCTCGTTTATAATTTTTTACAGATGATTATTTTTTAAATTTTGTGAACTTTTCTATTACTTTAATTTTTTTAAAAATCAGGTATACAGATTAAGGTTAGTATTAAGATGAGTTAGAATAAAAAAAAAAACGCTGGAAAAATCAGTCCGACACATTTTTATGTTTCCTATCTTAAGCAAAAAACTTTCCGACACAAGTTTTTACAGTGTAGTATCGCCCAGTTTCATCCCTCCTTCGTCCTTTATTTCTCTTCTCCCCCATCTGATCGTATTTCTCGGCTGATCTAGGATTATGGCAAGGAGAACCCAACGAACGAATTCGATTCGCAGTTGTACGGGAAAATCCCAGTGGCGAGAGGAGGCAATCGCATCAGTGCCTTCGACGTACTTCATTCTACTCTCAATTTTTTTTTCGCTCTCTTCTCTTTCCTCCTTTTACTATCAAGCCCTTCGACGTTGAGGCCCATCGTCTTTTCCGTGCTTCCATCGGTGAACGATGCACCGCCGGCGTTTCCATCAGGGAAACGCAGGGATTTTCTCGTCGAATCCGTCTCACGATCTTAGGGGTAGACTGTCTTCGGAGAAACATCTCAGTTTCAGCTTTGGATAAGGGGGTTTTGACTTTTTTTTAATAGTGGATTTTCGGAGCGATATCCCTGAACCCTCCAGTCAATTCGATGCTGTAGGAAGTGTATAACATTATGATTGAAGGATGTAATTATTTGGGAAATTATTAAAATCATCACTCCAAATCAGGCATTCAATTTTTACTTCATCGAAAAATGATCTAGATATGCGGAAGTGGTTCAGTCGAGTATATATTTCGTGACCTCTATAGATGACAGGTCATGCCTTCCCGTGGATCACTACATTTCCCAACTAGCCCCTCCGCTACGTCCGAAACTAATTTCGTAAATTAAACCGGAGTCTGAACATTTACGTAAAAAATAGCCTTAGTTCCATTATAAAAATGGCAAACCCTCTCTTTACTAGTTTGGTTTTCCTCGCGATTGAAGTCCTACCATAAAAAATGTATCTAGCTCAGATTTTGAATCAGATCTGAAATATCGAAAGTCTGTCACGCTTATTCTTCATTGCTTCACTCGCATCTGAGTTTGAAAGTTTGAATCAGTTGAGTAGTGGAAATGGTTGAGGACTTGCATCTTCAAAAAAATACCTGAAATTGATTTAAAACAAGTTGAGGTTGGTCCCCCAATACCTTGTGTGACGGTTTCTTTTTATTCGGCCCTCAACAGGGCTCGTAAATGTCTTTTCGATAGGTTTGAATGTGATTTTACTCCCAAACGAATAATTGTCCTTGTGACATCTATTGATCGAGAGCAACTCCATCCCGATCGCACCAACTTCTCGCGCGGGAGCGTGAACAGAAGCAATTATAAAATGAAATTGCCTTTTTACCGCTTTTTTCTTCAAAAAATGAAAAAGTAGTGGAGCCATTTGGCTCCCAAAGCGCGAGCCAGGGGGCGCGAACAGAAGCTAAATTATAAGATGAAATTCAATTTTTACCGCTTTTTTCGTAAGAAACTCAAAAATTCCCAGGTAGGAAAAACCAATTTGGCTAAGCTTGGTTCAAGCTCAGCGGCTGGGCTGCCATGGTTGGGAGCCCGTTGCTATGCCAAGACCGCGCCAGACCTGGTGGAAGCCTGGGATGATAACATGGTGCCAGGCCTGGCGCGGAACTATGGCCAAGCCTCACTTCCCGAACTTGGGCCACGCACCTGGGTTTGCCATTTGACCCAGCATTTCTGATAACAAAAAGTTTCTGTTTCAATTATAATTGATTAATTAACCGAGCGGCATAGAAAAAGATACTGATTGGCGTTACTCAGGGCCGTGTACATGACAGAATAATTGAATAAAAATAGATAAATAAATTATGGACAGTAACGGATGCTTGGCCGGACTGTGGCAGCCAAGCTACGTACTTTTGTTTGTGAATAATAAAAAAAAACAAAATTGAAGTTTTTGCCATTAATTTTTTTGATTTGATTATTCTCTAATCACTAATCCGCAACACCATCACGCCTGGAAAACCGATTTTATCAACTTAAAATTTTCGCCGGAACCGGGGATCGAAGCTATAACCCTACGCATACTAATCCTACGCCCTAACCACTAGACTGTGACGGAATTCGTATAAATGATGACTAGAATTGTCTATATGAATTCCATTCCATAATTTTTTAAATATCACGTTTCATTCATTCACGCCTTCGAAATGGTATGGCTCGAATTCAACCGTACATTGTAGGGGTAAGTTCGTGAGGTGATGCGGAAAGGGGGGGGGGGAGGGGGTCGGAAAGCGAGGGACGTATGAGAAACTGAAGTGGATCAATCCTTTTCATTATTTTCTGTTATATTCTAAAAATTTCTGATTTCACCCTTGTATTTACACCCTCGTTATAATACCCTCTGATTATATTTGAGACGTGATCATTATAATTATTTTCTTACGTTTATGGCTCATTTTTTTTTATTGAAAATGTTACTCTTTGTTAATTGGATTGAACGTCACAAGTCGATCCAAAGAACTCCGACTCCACTATTATTCTAACCTTTTACTCCTAAATTGCAATTGGAAATTGTCACTGGCCCAGGACTGGTGAAATCCCGTCAGCTGATGTCTGGCAACCCAGTCAGCCAAACCTGCTGATCCAAACCTGGCTAGCCATGCTCTTAGCCAGCCTGTCCGTCCTTCGAGCCAAGCTTGGTGACGTAAGCCTGGTGGGCCATACTTTTTGGAAACTCGACCGTCGCTGTCGCCAAGCTTGATGATCCAAGCCTGGTAAGCCATGTTCTTTTAGCTTCGGCCGTCCATCGGGCCAAGCTTGGTAAACCAAGCCTGGCGAGTCCAGTCTCGTGCCAGTCCTGGCCCGCTTCGTGAACATTGGCATTTTCTACCTGGGAAGGGGTGGGAGGATTTCAGTCCGAAAGGACTCCGATCTTATCCTCGATAATATCTGTCGATCACGACCAACCCGGCTAGAAATTCAGACCCGTGTCATATCCGGCCCAGGTACGGTTTGCCGTATTCCGGACATCAGGGCCATGTGTGTAAACTTTATACGGCCCTGGTCAAGACTGTAACGCATTGGAGGCTTGGGTCCGGACAAAGGTGGCCTGGTCGGGGCCTGAGCTGGGCGCCTTACTCAGGTCTTTAGCTGGGCAATTTGGTTAGGTCTTTGGCCAGGTAACTTGCTCAGGTCCTGAGCTGGGCACCTTACCCAGGTCTTTGGCCGGACCACTTCGTCAGGTCTATAGCCGGGTAGTTTGCTCAGGCCCGTGTCTGTAAACTTTGTACGGTACTGGTCAAGACTGTAACGCGTTGGAGGTATGTGGCCCGGACAAAGGTGCCCTAGTCTCTTCTGAGTATCCATCCGAGGAACATGATTCCGCATCATACCACTCAGCAAATTCTGCATGTATTGGACATTGTTGATCGGATCACTTTTCTGTAATTTCAGTACCACTTCAAAACTGATTCGATTTAATTGATCAGTCACTGGTTCCATGTTTCGGCCACCGTAATTGTCAGTGTTGAGTTCCAAAGTCATTCGACTGTGTTGGTTCTTCAGTGTCACTGTATTTGATTCGCTACTGAATTTAGCAGAAATGGAGGTGAGGTCGACGTCATTTTTCGGGAGATCTGCATTAGTAGATACATACTCCACAGCATTACCGCTGGATTCACTGTCACTGATGCTGTCACTATGTCCACACTCCAAACCAACATATTGTGCATCCATTGGAGTATGATGGTCAATGCATTCATCATCATCCCATAACATTCTCGCTTTATTCACGTGTTGGCTACGTTTTTCAGCTCGATGATGTCGAACCCGTTCACGTCCAAGTGAACGTTTTCAATTCTTCGAATCCTCTTTACGTCTGCCACTCAATTCAACATGTACTTGCTCAATTTATTTCATTTGAAAAAAGAATTAGTGTCAACATAACCCAATAGATTTGCGCTACTTGCAAAAAGTAATTACTCTACTTGCAGAAAATAAGTACAGTACTTGGGTAAAGCAATTCGATACTTCTCGCAAGATGCTCAAATTACTTGCGATCCGTATTTGACAGACTTTCCACACGTAACTTGCGCCAACTCAGAAGCAACTTGATTCCAGAAGTTTTCAGCAGTCGGACACGCATTCATTTAACATTTCAAATATCTCGTACATAATTTATCGTTTGCAATATGCAGTTTGTTGATTTTATCAACGATGGAAATTATTTTTCAATAAATTACTGCTTACATTTTTCTGTTTCAGCATAACACACACACCACTGGCTCCATAGTATATTTCTCACCTAGGGAGGAAAAGTAGACAAGTTATCCTCACGTAGAAAATTACAATTCAAACCGAAAGCGAATAAGCACGTGGAGAAATGCTTGTCTGATTCTTCTCTCGAGGATTGAATCCGATTTTTCAGCTGAAATCG
>JAPYZM010003233.1:0-11675 GCA_030522845.1 Psyttalia concolor
TATTCCGAGGAAGAGGGGGAGGGGGGGGGGGAGGGTGCGGTGCGGAGTGAAAATTGTTGGCGGAGGGGGGTTTGGGAGAAAAGAGTGCAGAAACTGCGGGGGGAGTTTTTTGAGGAGTGAGGAGAGGAAAATTCGGGGGGTTTCAGGATTTTTGGAATTGAATTGTTGGGGGTGAATTTTTGGGGGAGGATTTTTTGACTCAAATAGTCAGAAAAAAGAGGAATAAATTTTTTGAAAAATGAGAAAGAGAGAGGTCAGGGGAATTTGACAAGTGGCAGGTGGATTTTTGGAATTTAATTATCAAATTAATTTTTTTTAAGGAAAAGTATTCAATAGGAACACAAGGGGATAGATTTCGTAGCATTTCGGAGCGAATATTACGCTCGAAATGGAAAATCAAGGGGAGGGAGAGGATGTGCTATTAAAAATCCATTACAAAAGCGCACGTCAACGGGCCCACGTGTGTAGTGAGTAGTCCAAACCTCTGATGACTTTAAGGAACATTAAAAAATATTTGCCCGGGTTTTCTAATGTTTTTTAAACGATTTTCTCTGAAATACCAAAACAAGAATTGACCGAAAAATACAAAATAATATTTACCAGAATTTTTCTGGCTCTCCGCAAAAAAAAAATTCCCGAGAATCAAGTGGTCCTCAATCCGCAGAAATTTAAATTGTCCATTTTGGGATTTTTTTAATTATAAAAAAAATTTTTTTTGGTTCAAAGGCAATTACCGGTCGCCGTGTAATATCCTATTTTGCAATTTTTGTTTTCATCATTCGCGCGAGGTTTTCAAGGAGGAATAAGAGTGACTACTGCATTGACGACTGAGTATCGTTGGTGAGTATGAGCTCGGGAATGACGTCAGCCGCGTGTTATTTTCGAAAGAGAACAGAGTCGAGTCTCGCTGCGTCGCAACGAGATACCCAACGGCCGACATTTTCATTTAATCCGTGATTTTTCATCCCCCGATTTTCCCATTTTCCACGTCCTCAAGTGAAAATGCAATTTTGTTAGTCAAAATTTGCGGAAAATCGGGGGACAAAGTCCGGGGAGATTAGGCCGTACGTCGCTATCAGGCGGATAAGATTGCACTACACGAGGCATGTACTCATAATTTCAAGGACTTGACACCTACGGGTGGTCTCAGAGTCCAGGGGATGACCCGGAGCGCGGCCGAGGGTAGTCACTGGTCCCAAAACAAATTTTTTGTCAACCCCAGCGACGAAATCCATGCATTCATCGTGGGATATCTCCAAAACTACGGGAGTTATCGGCATTATGATACTGACCTTTTTTACAGAAAAAATCGAGCTCTACAAAAAAGCTTCTATCAAAAATTGCGCTATCTCCCCTAGATTTTGAGATATTCATTAAAAACTGGGGAATCATCAAAATTGACTGGGTGGGATTTTGAAAAATCTACTGTCTCAAATTCCGCGAAATCCAAGGGGGATATCAAAAATTTTGATAAAACCTTTTTTGTAGAGCTTGGAGTGCTCTAGAAAAAAGGTCTCTACCGAATTTTCGCTGCGTCGCCCTGTTTGTCAGATATTTCCTCGAGAGTGATTTTTTTGGAGAGAGATATTTTAGGCGGCGATATTTTCAAGTGTAATTTATCTGTGGTCCTTAAATAATTACCTGATTTTCCTGAAATACATCGGAAAAGACAAAAGCAGGCCAAGTGTGATTCACTCGGTCACTCCCCTATGTACACCGAGTACATGGAGAAAATAGAGAATAGGGGAGTGAAGTAAATGGCTTACCCCATATACCAAACAACCCCAACGAATCTACCGGGTGAGGCTTGCACTCGGGGGGGAAAAAGGAATAAAGGAAACTTCCCCCGTTGGAGGGGTTGACGATCCCTCACTCGGGCTACAACAGGGGCTCCCAACCGTCATCTCCACCCTCCCCTCAATTTTCGTACGAGATTCTTACTGCTACTCCCCGGAGATCATTCTCGATCCAAAAAGATCACAGGAAAATTGTTGGAAACTCGACTCCCCGGGCTCAATTCCACTCCGTAATCTTTACGATAATTATCTCGAGGCTTTTTCGGCGAGTGCGGTAATGGATTGGCGGGAATATTCATTGCAATTTCGTCGAGATCAATTGGCGGATATGGAAGTAATTAAAATTTTACGATCAAAACCCAAGAATTTTTGTTTTTACTCAGCCAGTTATCGAGAGTCTCTTATTTTGATTAACTATTTTCAGATAATTGACATTTTATTATTTATTTATTGTCTGAAAATATCGGGCGGTGAAGATTTTCAAAATGCGGGGGAAATGGACGCCAAAATTTTCTGACAATTTTTTTTTTATTCTCACGTCAATTCGCGAAGAATTCCTTTTTTGAAAAGTTCTCTTTTTTATTTATTTTCTTGCGACAAGTTCCCGAGAATTAGTTTATTTTGTATCGGAAAATATCGGGCGTTGAGAGTTTGGAGAATGTGTCGAATTTTTTTATTATTTTTTTTTGGATAATTTTTATTTTTAAGTCGGCTGGAGAATTGACGGTCAGGTAATGAAGAAAATGCAAAAATCACCGGAACCACGCGCTACCGACGCTCCGTAAGAGCCAGGGTAGAAGAAATGCACGTGTGCAACAGCTCAAACTTTGAATTTCTGCGCCCTCTCACTGCGACAGGAAGAGCGGAGCGTGTGTTGGGGTGTAGAGTAGACAGGGGTGGGTACGAGAATGAAGAGAAATAAAAAAAAAAGAGCCATATGGCAGGCAACTCGCGTGGGAGACAGGGGGACTCGGGGTTCCCCGCTTCTTCTCATCCCGCATACATCCCCCTTTTTCATTACTATAACTCATTTTTCATCGCTCGGGCCCCTCGCTAGCGGGGGGAATCGCGGTTTTCGGGGCTAGTGGCAAAAAAAAATTGCTCGTCGCCTGAGGACGACAAAAATTTCCCCGATTAACCTCCGAGAATTCGCGAAAATTATTTACGTATTTATTTTCAAGAATTTTAATTCGAGATTTCTCCGAATGAGGTTTCAATTATAAATTTTGAGTTCTAAAGTCGCTATTCGATCCTCTCAAAAGTCTATATAAATAAAATAATTAAAATTATAAAAGAGGCTCTGAAGAATGTCAAATGGAAATTATGACGTATTTATTATTTTCAAAAATGGCAATTGGGGATTTTAAAAATTCTTAAAATGAGGACTTCAAAATCGCAATTTGTTCCTCTTAAAAATCTATAAAAATAAAGTTATAAAAAAGGCTTTGAAGAGCTTGAAATCGAAATAGTGAAGAATGTCAGTTAAAAATTGCTGAAATGAGATAATTTTTTTTCTTGAGAGTTTCTCATTGGAGGGGCAATTTTTTTCGTTTTATTACCGAACAAATGAGGGAAATTGAAAGGGGTCGATAATCCCAGACAGGTTCATCCGACTGACCCGGTCAGAGAGAAAATGACACTCGTAAAACCGTAACCGAACCCCCGAAAATTGGGTACAATGACAGTGGTGATTACACTCGGGGGTGAGTAGAGAGAGAAATGAGGCTGTAAAAAATTAGACGAAGTCCTGTGTGTAGAACCTGTTCTCACTGCCAGTGGAGTAGGCCGCCCTGGCCTCTCCCACAAAAGAAATCCCCCCCAAGAATGGCGGGTTTTTCCATTTCCCCAGTTCAATATAAAATTTATCCAAAATATCAGCCGTAATTTTCGCCCCCTTCCCCTAATTTTATCTCTTCTCAAACTTGCCCCAATTTTTTAATTAATTACCCCTCATCGCCCGCCAAAGCCGACGCCGTAATTCGACGGGATGAAAAAAACTGGGGCCAAAAACCAAAAATTAACAAAAAAATTACGGAAAATCCTTCAATTTTCGATTTTTTTTCCCCCTCCAACTATTGAAAAAAAATCCCTTTTTCACCGGTAGTTTAACATTTTGATAAAACCATTTCGTCTTTCCGTCAATTGAGAGGGGATTCACCTATCTCCCTCTCAACACCAGCTGCAACAGTCCCTATTGTCAATTTTCCGACCGAGAAAAATCGTTTTGTTGTAAAAGAAGAACAATATTCGCAATTTTTATCGGATAAATTGATTGAACACCTGTTACCCAGTTCATTCACCGAGAATTCCCAATTAGACCCCGAAATCCGTACCAAAAACAAGACAAAACAAAACAAAAATGACGAGATGAAAAATCGCGAATTTCCCCACTGAATTCGAAAAAAAACCAAAAAACTCAATTTTCCCCCCGGTCGTTTCGAAAAAGTCCATTTCCTCGACAGATTGCGATTGACAAGATAATCCCGGCAAAAATGCGTTTGTTTAGAATTTAATGAGAACGACAATGGCAATTTTTATGGAATAAAACGATTGAACGGGTTCACCTGTTCAACAACTGGAATTTACGATGAAATTATTTTTATTTTGTTCTAACGCCCTTTTACGAGAAATCCGGAGTTGTCAGTCAGTCGCCATCGAGAGCCACTCGGCGAGGGGCCTTTGGGGTCCTATACCTGGAGCCCCTCAGTTGCCAGGTAGAGAAAAAAAAACCCCGGGATCCGGGGACGGATATTGTGACGAGGGTCAGACACTTTTCGGCATTATCCCCTCTCGGATATTTCATTTGAGGCCCATTATATGGGCCCAGGAAAATGCCATCGGAAAATCCCCCCTCCCCCTCCTCGAGAGAATAAAAACCGGAGAAACTTGCCTGACGGAATTTTTAATTGCTCCTCTTTCAGCCGAAAAAAACTCATTTTCAAACGACAAATAATTTCGGAATTATTTTCTCAATTAAAAAAATTGTAATTCAATTTCTTAACACGTCAGGGGAAAATTATCCCAACGGGAGAACTCAAATTTATAACCTCCATCAATTACAACATTAGAATTATTATTAATAATTTTTTTGGGAATAAAAAATCATTTTACGAATTTTTTTTCCCGCCGACGATAAAATTAACGTTTTCGACTGCACCCGCAATTTAAATTGGAATATTATAAAATTATATTTCTCTATATAATGAGAGAGAGGCATCGAGAGTCTCGAATGGCACTCGAATGCTAATCGATCTCATGAAAGTCGAATCGAAGGCTCCGGAAGTCGAAGTCGAGGAGAAACGGGCGCGAAATTTAAATCTTCTTTTTTCAAAATTGAAAAGAAAAAAACTGAATGACTCCGCGCGTAAATTGAAATTACTGTTCATTTCGCGGATTATAAATCCATTAGATAAATTTGATAGTTGAAGGGGTGAGGCGTGTGTGATGTTGAAATTCACCCGCTGAGGGAGTGACAGGGGTTGCATATTTTTTCGGATATTTTTGGAAATGGCTGAAGTGGGAGACTTGAAAATTCCTACAAAGGCTTGAAATCCGAAACGAACAAATCCGAATTTTTCTCTTTTTGAAAATCAACCCGGGGAGGGTGGAAAGGGGTGGAAATTGATTCATATGATTTTGGAAGCCAGTAAAATTTGAAATTTGAAAATTTCTGTTCTTGAATTTTTTTTCGAAATGGACAACCCCAAATTTTTGCTGCAATTGACTGAGTGATAACCTAATAAAAATGCATAACGATTTAATTTATCTTGAAATATAATAACAACGATACGAAGAAACTCATTAATGGAGAAAAGCGACTGAAGAATTAGTGAAAAGAAAATAAGAAAAAAAAAAGCCTCAACGGCGCTAGTTATATAATTAATTCAATAATATAGTTATTGCAAGATAGATTGTTAATTCACGGATATTATAAATAAATATTCCTTAATTAACAATTATTATTTTTCCGGAATATTTAGGTCGGCTTGACCCAAATATTATTCCCGAAAAATAAACAAAAAAAATAAAGCTTTTCATCCCCGAAGATGAGAGTTCGGTGGGACGCAAAAGACCTACCCAGAGGGGGAACTATTACCCCTGGGACGGAATATACATCAGCCGGAGGGAGAGAAAAGGGCGCGCAGAAGAGCGAAAAGACCCCTCCGGATCAGTGAAAAACGCACGAGGCGAGCGCTGCGTAGATGGAAGGCCAGTACGTGCGGGGCTTTTAGGGGCGGCCAATGCTATTGTTGTATTTCGGGGTAGAAGAGACCCGGGGGTACCCCACGGCCAACGGAATAAGGAGGGTCGCTGAGTCTTTCATGCGCCAAGGGGTCGGGCCAGGTTTGGGGCGCCCCTTTGTCCTCCGTTGGTGATCGTCGGAGCGTCTGCGCTGGAAAAAGCACTTGGATTTGAAAAATTTCAGGGACCTCCACTACCTGAGCCACCGCTGGCCAATGTTTCCCAGCTAGTTCAGGGGCTCCTGAATGTTGGACTCAAAATTATGACGCAGTCTCATTGGACTCTAGCTCTCGAGACTCTGAAAAATCCCAAAAGGGGCTAATTATTTTCTCGTGTCAATTGCTTTTTCAAATTTTATTTTGGAGAGTGACTCTTCAAGTCTGTCAGTACCTCAACAACAATCAGAGATCGAGACTTGGAAGTCTGAATTTCCAGCTCGCGAAAGTCTCCTCAGAGTCAAAGAAAAAAAAATTGGAAATCTTTTCTTTTTCTTCAAAAGTCCCAACCGTTTAAATTTTCAAAATAAAAATTTCATTTTCGACGGGGACTCTTCAAGTCCATCAGTCCCCAAACAACGATCGGCAGTTCAGTTGAGACTTGGAAATATAAATAATTAAAAATATCAAAAATTCCAATGGAATTTTCAAAATAATTTGTAAACGGGGACTCAGTCCCTCAGCGGCCGTCCGCAGTTGAAAATAATTCGATCCCGGCAATGTTAAATGCCCCTGGCCAGCAAAACGTGGGAGAGTTTTACTGTTACTCAGTGGAAGCCGGTGAAACTGGCGGACTGAGCCTCTCGATCTCCACCAGGGACCCCAGCCGCTGGCAACTAGAGAGGTCCTAGGCCAGTCCCGCCCGCCACCCCCTCGCCGCCGTCGGCCCACTGGGTGTTGGTGAAAGGTGTGGCCGCATTGAACTGTTCTCTCCTCACCTCCAAGAACCCGAGTATGCAGTATATCTCATCGACAATCCCCAAGAACCCCTTCATTCGTAATCATTCTCATCCCGCCTGGCCTCAATGAACAAAGACGAGCGGCAAGAGTAAAATAAAAAAATACAAAACAATAAAAAAAAACGGCACAGGTGCCCCACCGCAGGATTCAATGACCTTCCGAGGGATGAATGACAACTACCCCAAGGTCGTCCACAAGGAAGTCACGGGGTAATTAACCCGATAGGGTCATTAATGCCTACCTCATCCCTCGCGCAATTGTCCTCCTCTTCCTTCCATCCAAAAAATCGCCTTCGTCTTTACTCCGGATTTTTTTATAAAAAAAATCCCTGTTTATTTTGTATCCAACCGGAGAGCGGACTTTTCATTTTCAACGACTGCCAAATTTTGAGTTGAAATGAGATTCCAAGAATTTAAAAACTCGTTTTTAAACGGATTGAGAAATTTTTTGTCATACGTCGAGGGAGAAATTCTAGAAAAATCGGGAGTAAAAAAATTAATGAATTTTTTGAGGCTCTCTAAATTTCTAATGCTCACCTTGACAATCTCAATTTAATGCCCAAAAATAAGACTTTATATTCTCAACAATTCTAAGAATTAGACTTAGACTTAGACTTAGACTTTCGAAGTCTCCTCGTTGGCCTTAAAAATCAGCGAGCAAACCCTGCTGAACTGGAGGACTCTTCTGAACGTAAGACCTCAAAGAGGCGGTCCAAGCAATCCCTCCGTTGGAAAATAAATAAGTAAATAAATAAACAACTGGCAAATCGTAATTTCTCTTTTCATCGATTTTAATCGCCCTCCGAAGCCGGCAAGCTCCAGATGACAAATGACTGTGACACAGGCTTATGCACATAATGGTGTACATGTGTATCATGCACATCGTGAGTACATAGCGTCGCCTATATACCCGTCAAGTACGAAAATAAAATGGTTTGGTTGGTTTGCACTGGTGCCATCGTGTGTACAAGCCTACGCTGAGACAAGGTTACGCGACGCTCGTGAAAGTCGACTCGACGAATTTCGTTATATACATAGAGTGTACAGGAACATATACATCTCCAGTACATGTCCAACGTCTCCTTCCATTCCGTTGCCCCGTGGTATTTTTTATTTCTCTCCTTAACGCGGCAGAAAACAGCGAAAAAGACGAATTAAGACGACGAGGAGGAAAAAAAAATATATATAAGAGAAGTGTCTCTCAAGGCTGAGCTGGGAGCGTGTGGCAGTCAGCTGGTCTCGTTGTAATGATTAGGCCAGCGACAAAGACAAGCGTCAAGCGAAAAAATAACACACGCGGCAAGACCATCGATTAGACCGGCAAGTGTAAAAATTCTCACTCATTAATCACGAGAAAACCGATTTTTTTTTTCCATTTTTGGCTGACGTTTGCTCAATTTTTGTCATTTTAGTGTAAAATTTCGCTGCAAAAAGGCTCGTCAAAGGTATTTTTGTGGATCTGTTCACGATTGGCTGTTAAAAGCTTCAGTTTCCGGGATTAATACTCAGAATTTTGAGATCAAATCGAAATTTCCACCCGAAGATTCAGTAGCTCAGCGACAAACCGAGTTCAGCGGATCTATCTCAGTTTTCGGCAGATATCTCCGGATCAAAGGGAGATAGCCAAATGTTGATAATAACCTTTTTTGTCCGCCTCAACCAGTTCCCCAAAAGAGGTCCTAACAAAATTTTCCCGATTTCCCTTCGATCCCGAGATATTCCCGTACAACCGTTCAACCACCATACCCGCGGTCTCAATCCAACATTCAAGTCCCAGATTGAAACTTCCAGGCGTCTCAAATTAAAATTAATTTTATTGAGCGAGGTTGCGGACTCCGGGAGTATTCCGCGATAACGCCAGAACTCCCCCCGACTCCCGAGCCCCAAAAATCACTCGAAACAAGGGCAAAAGTGCCAAATCCCCCGATGACTATTCATCGTCCCAAAAAAAAAAAAAACGAAAAAACCCAAGTCGAGAGACGAAAAATTCTAGGGATAGAGCCGGTCGTGGAGCGCTAGTAAAGCAATGCGACTGGTTAGGCCGGCTATACTGTTATTTTTAACTCGACGCCGACGCGCCAGTCCGTAGTCTAAAACTGTACACCTTCCTCGAGTCTCTGGAGCTCGCCGTGAGCGCAACCATTTCGATTTTTTACTCCTGCATTACACTGGTAGCGAGAATTATTTCGGGGCTTTATTTTCAATGTAACCGGATGGAATTTCTATTTTCAATTCGTCCCACCAGCGACATTGTCCCCTCCCTAGAGGTGGCGGCCGAAGGGAATTGCGGAAAAAGGGAAAAATGTCGAGATCCCGTCCGGCAAAAAAAAAAAAAGAAAAGATAAACAAAAATTGATTAATTATCGAGGACCGACGAGTAGTCGAGGCGAGTATAATCTTTGAAAAGTTAGTTTCCCGCCAGCGCGACTGGCAACGCTGGCTGATGCTCTAGAGCAGGAGAGCGGCCCGATAGGACAGAGAAGCCAGAGGCCGCGAAATGTGGCAACAGGGCCTCGATGCGTTGTAGAAGTTGGTTCCGTGCTGATACCCACGCTCTCGACTTGGCTTCAAAACGTGTCGTATAGCTGTTGTATTTGCCTCGTACCTCGAATGTCACAGGAGACTTTCTACTCACGAGAATGGGGTTGTTCGTCAGTAGGAATCCAACAGCCATGACCACTTGGCCCACCTAAAATCCAGGGTGATATCCATCAACGCCCCTAATCTCGTTTCCCCCATTCGTATTTCCAATTTTCCATAATTATAATTGAAATTCACGCGTTAATTCAATTATTAATTTCCATTTAATGAATTATCCATCATTATCCAGAATTAATTCACCATCTTCATTCACTAATCACCCGATGAATAATGAAATCAAGGTGTTAATGAACTGTCCATGTTCAATTGTAAAATTCATTTGATTAAATTAATCAGTGGATGTGTACAAAGGCTTAGACTGAAAACCTGAGGATCGCGGGTTCGACTCCCGACCCCAGGCGATTAATTCCATTCCCAAAAATGAAAAATCAAATAGTCATTTGGACTGGGAAAAATGCCAAGCGCTTGATGAATTATTTTCCCCCCGCGTTTGTCGTAATTTTGACATTTTTCCTGAATAATTTCATGTTTTTAGAGGCTCACAAGTGACTCGACTTGGGAGAAAAAAATTTTGAAAGGCTCCTAGTATCGCGCGCTGCTTCTTTAGCGTTCGGGGCTGGGGCAACTTTCTAGTTTAGCTGACGTGTGGTGCGACGCTGCGTGATACTCGCACACAATCGTCGGGTCGACGTGTGTGTTCATAAACGTGGTTCGAGTGTATGCCACAGCGAACGCGTTCTCATCCCTCCTTTTTTTTTCTTTTTTTTTTTTATTACTCAGGCGATCATTCCTTCTCGCTCTGCGCCGCGTGGCCTGCGGAGGGAAAACTGGTTCCAGGAGAATAGAGCAACTGCGCTTTATGTGTGGCAACTGAAAATACGGGTTGTTTGCGTTTGTGTGGGTTCAATGGGGAAAATAATTGACGATGAACACCCTCGGAGTGGAGGTGAACCTCTTCTGCTAGTCTTTCGGGTTCGCGATTGTTTAAGCTCGACAACACGAGATCGGAAGTGATTATTCCTCTCTTCCATCGAGATAACATTGCTTCAAATGAATATGATTTGGTGATTAAAAAAAAAATTGAGTCTACAAAAAAATTTCAATTATCAATTGATAATTACAAGAGAGCAGTAAATAAATGTCAATTTTTTTCTAAAAATTTTTCCATTGGATAATTAATTTTAAAAACTGTTGAATTCTCGGTAAAAATCGCCTGCTCATTAACTGGGAACGTCAAAAAATCGGTGGAATCGGTGAAATCCGCCCCCCCTCCCCAAGCAGAAATTTCAATTACTCTCATTACTCCACGTAATAACCTTGAGACACTCGCGAGATACAGAGCCGCGACGGGGTCATCGGGTAGAGCGCAGCCGGGGTCCGTCGATAAAGTAAAAAACACCGAATCGTTTTTACTCCTCTTTCTCCGATAAATAAGCGCACCCCCCCCCCCCCCCCCCTTCCAAGATCGCCGAGGCATTTCATATACGACGCAGATAAGACTGTTTTACCGACAGTAGCTCGTTACTGCCTGGCCCGGCATCTAATCTCTTGTAATTCCGTGCGCGCCCTCTCCTCCTATTTTTTTTTTACCTTTCCTCCTTCGCTTTTTATTCCCTCCTATTCCGTTTTTCTTCAACCCTCACTCTCTCGCCCTCTTCTCATTTATATTTTTTTTTCCTCCTTTTCCATCGCTTTTTCCATCCCCACGTCTCCGTCGTGGCGACCTCGTATCCGCGCTCACGATGAAACCAGAGAGAGGACTGTGCTTTCACCCCCCCCCCCCCTCTCCCCCACCCGCGCCGTCTCACTCGGCTTCTCTTTCCGCAGTGTAACGCCGTCTTCGTCTGACTTCAGGGTAGTTTTACCCTTGGCAAGAGGCGGCCAACGGGTTGATTGCACTGACGGGTTTTCCTCCTCTCCCGCCCCCCTCCACTCAACCCTCCCCCCCTGGCACCAGGGGCTTTTTCGTCTCTGTTCCACGGACACGCTCGCGACTCGATGGCGTCGTCCTTCCCCCACTCCGCCCGTTATTTCACTCTTTTGCCTTGTCCCCCTTCCATTCCCGTCGACTCGCCTGTACG
>JAPYZM010003234.1:0-16634 GCA_030522845.1 Psyttalia concolor
TTAACGCATTTAATTTAATAAAATCTCCTAACGTATGGCATTTCCCTTCCATTCAACCGATCCCAAGTGTCGTCGATTTACTCACAGCGAGGCAGAAGCTCCCTCTACTTGACACAATTTTCATCATTTCAATACATCCACCCCATCCACGATAAACGGTTGACAGCTTCTGGGAGAATTCCACTGGATTACCAGAGTCCGCCGTGTCAAGCCCAGATGGAATTTCTCCACTTTTTCATTTCCTCCACTCCCATCTCAAAAAAGCTCGTTAATTTTGAAACACAAGTTGACTCGCAGTAAAAAAAACAAAAACCCAAAGATAATGGAATTGTGGGAAACTGACGAGTTATACAAACAACAAAAATACAAAAATTTAAAAAAAACGTTAAACCCATTCAATTTGCTCAAGTAAACAAAAATCCTTAAAAAAATGATTTCCATTGAAAAATCGGGGATTGCGTAATCAGGCGATCAAAGCATTACCTAACAACAGTGGCTTTGTAATCCAAACCGGAGGATTGTAATGCCATTCGTCGGGCAATAATTTTATCGCCACGTGACCTGCAATATTTTACGTCATTGGGCCTAAAAAATGCCAGTAAATTACGTTTTTTACTCAGCCGGAACAAATTTCCTGCGAAACTCTCATACCCTCCCTACCCGGCAAAATCCCTGAATCATCCCCGTCGCCACTTGACATAATTTTCATCCTTTCAATATATGTCCCCTCATTGGCGATAAACGGTTGACAGCTCCTGGAGAAATTCCGCCGGTTAAACGACTCACTTTGTCATTTTTTTCATCTCCCCCTCCCCCCCTCCACAAAAAATCTCGTTAGTTTAAAAACATAAGTTGTCTCGCAGTTATTCTGCTACTCAAGACAGTTAAATTCTTTATAAAAAGGAAAAAAAAAATTAAAATAAAACCAAAAGGTTGAATAAAAACGCGAAAAACTTTGACCTCGTTATCTCCCTTGAAATTCCGTATGGAATGAGGAAAGAAAGGAGACGGTGGCACACACGAAAATTAAACTGTCCTCATGCATAATTGCCGGGGCTTTAGCCGTGTCTGTTGCCCCAGAAGGACACTACATCCTCCCAAGTTTATCCCCGGGTGAAAATCGAAGTATAAATTCCCTCCTCCGCTCGCCAATTTAATTTCACTCAGTCACTTGGAAAACGTATTAAAACAGTTTGGTGGGCAATTTTAAGGTGACGAAATTTTTAATTAAACGATAATTGCGATTTGAATTGGTGAAGAAGTTTTTGTGATAACAACTACCGAGGTATTCAAGGTGGTTCTCGCGGTGTCATCGGGGAAAATTAGTGGGCGTTGATGAAAATCTAGAGGTGGAGGGGGGGGGGGGGGCGCCAGGGGCAGGGGCTGGGGGGGGCGGCAAAGTTTGTAGTCTGGCGGGGTGCCCACCACGGGCAAATTCCTCGTTGGCTTCAGTTGGACTATGCTAATGGCCGTTTACGCGGCTGCTTTGTCGCGAGACGAGTGACTCCCAAATGCCGTCGATTTCATCATCACGTCAGGAGAATTCAGGGGACTTAGAATCATTAATCCCTGCTGGATAAATAACTTTCTGTCGCTAAGTTATAACTTCCCGATAGGAAATTATTTTTAATATTTTTTCAGTCTTCTTCGATTTTTAAAAATAGTGAACGTTAAATCCGTTAAGACGCCTCAATCGTCTCGTAAATTTTCTCTTAAATGTTTCTGAAACGTTGTCTAAAAATTGTTAGACATCCGAGAATTTGTAATAGTTTTTGAAATTTTTTAATTAACAAAACTTGACAGATTTTTCTGTTCAATTGTATTTACTTTGGGAATTAAAGAGTTCTTTACTTCGTTTGTTTGGAATGATGATTTTTATTCCAGTAATTTTCAAATTTAAAGTATTCAATTGAGGGTTTTTTTGCGAATGAATGTTTATTGTGGATTAGGTAATAAAAATTCGAGAAACAAATAACATTAAACATCAATCGTTGGGAATTAACGAGACGTGTGTGTCTTATTGTATTGGAAATCGTGTAAACTTGAACGTACCACAAGAGCCATTTCCGTCCGAGTAATTCCAGTTTATTTCTTAGTAAAACCATCCAACTATCCCTCGTCTCTGTTTTAACCGATATCGATCAACGTCACATATACGAGTTATACCCTTTGCCCTCTTCTTTACGTTTATTTTCCAAACCACACCCAATGGGTATTGAGCGTCAGTCATGTAGTACAGGATGAAACCACACGAATCTCTGCTCCAAATGCCAAATCGATCGTTCAACATTCGACATTCTCCCTCAGGCTTTCCTCCCTCATTGAAAACCCTGGTCGCCTCCATTTAATCACACCTGAGAGAGTCTTATAGGCTCACAATCACATTAAACCAAAGGACGAGTGACACTCGACAATCAATGTCATTTTTTATATCTACCGGGGCTAGCGACTTACGAGTACTCAGGCTCTTAAAAAAATTGATTCTCATTGTTTCACACGAACACCTCCAGTGAGATTCTAAATTTATTTATGACAATTAAAAAAATAGTTGAGGGAAATTGATTAATTTTGTGTCAATTCTAATGAGACCTTGAAACTTTTGGGAATTTTATAAATTCTAATTTTCGTTTTCAGTCGACGAAAAAAATTTTAGACGAGCGTGGAATTGTTTTTTTGTTTGCGATATCATTTTTCATGATCACTTGAAATGCCAAATTTCTTCTTCACTATTCGATAGTGGCCCTTAAACGACGGTCATCGCCGTTTAATGGGATCTTCGAAGCTCCTATCCCCTGAAAATCGCATAAAACTGAAGGAGAATTGCCAAATGGGCCCTCAAAAATCAATATCAATTTTTATTTACGCTGATGGCCGTGAGTTAAAAATTCTTTATGTCCTTAATAAAAGAAAATTGATTCGTCTGGCTCTAAGTGCTGCTCAAAATCCCTAACAAATTCTGCCAAATGTCGACAATTAAATACCAAAATTAAAATTCCGGATTTTTCAGTTTGAGTCAAAAAAGAGAAAAATCCGAACTGGAGTTAATTTTTTAAAAATTTAGAGTCACTAACTCTATTTTAAATTAGGACACTCATTTCTCAGAATAATTATTTTTTTTTGCTCTCCTCCAGTCCCTCTAATTCACCTATCCCCGCACTGGTGAGTCCCACGAACTCAAGGATAAGTTTTAATGGCGAATAGAACAGCGAAATCCGATTACCGGTAAAGCACTATCTCCGTGAACCCGATGATAATTTTGCGAATTCAGGAATTAGGGGATTAACTAGTGCTTTCGATAAGCGTATTCATCGCTTAACAAAGAGTACTCGAGGGGCCCCTGGCTGGGATATTCCCCCCTACGCACCAAATAAACGTTGAGGTCCATCATCTCCATTATTTTCCATTATTGTATACTCTTTGTGTTTTGTTGCGCCGAGTTCTATGAAATGAGGATTTTTTCCTTGTCATGTACAACGCTCCGCGCTTTATATGAGTTTATGAATGGAGGAGAGAAAAAAAAACACGAGTAAACAAACAAAAATTCACCAACGAGCACAACGAAATGCCCGCTACACTGAAATTGCGGAATTCAATTGGATAATTGGGGGGATTGAAGTCGTGAAATTTTTATGGTGTTAATGAAAGCATTTTCAGTCTTACAATTTTCAATTTTGCATAGTTTTGTCGTACGATCATGAGCAATGCGCCCCGCTCACTGATCAAAGTTTTTTTCGGAGAACTTTTAATGTTCAGCGACGAAAATTGCTCAATGAAAAATTATCGAAATTTAGACCGAATTGTGTTTCTTCACTTTTTCATGCAAAACTAGATACGTAAAGTTTTTTTCATTTTTGTTTTTTTCATAAACTCGGGGATAACAACGTTCCCTCCACTTTTCATCATAACGCAAAACGAAACGAGAGAGCAGACAACATTCAATTTCCGCTCCAGTACGCCCTCTATGACAGCAAATCAAATTGTCGAGTGTGACTTCTGAAAGATCTCACAACTGAACATGTTTTTTCCATTGACATATTCCGTAAAATCGTTAAACTTTCAATATCTATGAAAATCCAATGAAATGACGAAATTTAACCTGCCGATAGACAGTCCATTTGTTTAAATTTTCGATTAGCATTTAAAAATTGCCAATTACAAGTGAGTATTCAATCAATCAAAATTGGAAATTTTATATTTTTCTACGCCAAATATTCAAAAAAAAAATTAAAATTGCGTGAATTTTTTCGATTTCTTCCTGGAGTTTTGAATTTTCGCCGAAGCCATAATTTTTCCGAAACAGATCGTAGAATTTTTATAAAATTTTCGTCGCTCCCAGCCTCCCATTGAAAACGTAATTCTCAAGTCGTTTTTCTGGTAATTTTAATTAAACATTTCTCCACGTAAAAAAAAAAAAATTTCAGCATTGCTTTAACCCATGAAATGTCCTCCCAAAATGTATTTAAGCCGAGATTAAAAAGCCGTACACTCGAGTGCCCAATCGAATTACCCGATCGGTCCGCAATATTCGCCGAACTGAGTCCAACGCTCTCCCTCAACCGCCCCCTATTTCTCGATTTAATTCTATCGAGCAATCAGAAGTCCTGAAAATCGCCGATATATTCTCTTATCACTGCTCCCAACCCCTTCTGCCCTCCCCCCTCCCCCTATAATTTCAATCCGTCTAATCCAATTGATGAGAAATAAAAGCGCCAGTTCTCAAAGGTTTCGATGCAATCAGACGATTTTTATGACGTGCAACGGCTGAATAGGCACAGCAGGAATACCAGAATTTTTCCCCCCCGGGGGAGAAGGAGGGCTGCTCGGGGGGGGGGGATGAAAAGCAAGAGAAATCCAATAAAATATCAAATACGGTTGTATTCCAAGGCTGAAGGGGTTGGGCTTGAAAGTGCAAAGTTACAGGGGTACTCACCGATGCGCAGAGAGATAGGCATTTCTCGTTACCTCCGTTCCAGTATCGCAATCAGAGGCAGCATTTGTTGATGACTGCCTTCGATTCCCTTTCACGCCTCTGCCACTGTTTCACCAGCACTCCCCGCATCCTATTCACCTTAGTCTCTGATTTCCATTCGTCCTTGATGCTCAATAGGTGAATTTCAACTGAAATGAGATGAAGAAATAAATAAATAAAAACCGGGAGAATCCATTGCGTTAATTAAAATTTTCTGCTGATCGTTGAGCAATTTTTTAAACAATAATTTTATAATTTATTGGACAACGATGAGGCTCTACAATTATCGGTAATCTCCATAATTTTTAGAATATTTTGATGAATTTATTTCTTTAACTTCGGCTTTACTCGATTTTTCTTTGAGAATTGAATAGAAGTTGATTTACCAGTCGCTCGGTATAATTTGAAAATTCTCGTCACGTACTCGGTGAGATAATTTTTGGCGATAATAAGGTTAAAAACGAAATAAACCCCGGAGTTTTGAGTAAACGCGTGAGACATGATTTCACGATGAGAAATCTGGGGAGAGAACTCCGGAGAGAACTCCAGTGAGGTTGAGTACTGGGTAGGATACGAGGGGGTGGGCGGGGGGTGCAGTGGGAGCTTGTGGCGTCGGTGAGAAGCTCCCGAGACGCAATATCGAGAGTCCCGCTTTCTCATCATCACTCGCCCCCTCCCACCCGCACCCCTGCCTCTAACCCACGTGTAATTAATGCCGAGAGACAAAGCTAATACATTAATGAAAATAACTGGGCTGTCTTCGTACCACTGACACACTACCTCGTCCTCATTTCCAGCGGGAGGATCATTCTTTTCCACTGCAATTTGTCGAGAATGCAATCCAGCCCTTGCATTATATTTATTCTTATCCATTTTGGAATTGTTAATTTGCAGAATAAATTGCGGACATTTTATTCCAGTTGAGATTATAACGACAATTTACTGGAGCAATCATTCGTTGCCCCAATTATTTATTTATCTAAAATATATATTTTTTAAACTAAAGAATTAATTAAATAGAAGTTTAATTGGAATTTTATTTCTCCGAACTCTCCCCAAAAATTTCCATTTTATTTTTCAAAAGTTCCCTGAGTGAAAAAAAAAATTTATTTCTCTAGTTTAATATGAATTCAGTTGAAATGAAAAATATAATTTACTGCATTTTTTTTTTCAACCGCCGAATTAATTAAATGAATTTTTTCTTTTGACGTTTCCAAAAATTTCCAATAAATTTACGAAAAATGTCGGCGGATATTTTGGAAAATTTTCTGAGCGCAATTTTTAATTAGTCTCGTTGAATTTTTCAAAATGAGCGCTCGATGATGGGCTTTGCGTGCTGAGAATGAAGAATATATCGTAAAAGACAAAAAAATAAAGCCCGAAGATTTATCGACTTAGTGAATGGAATAAAGAAGCGAGTGAAGGGCGCACGTGGAATGAGGGATGAAAGAAAAGGAAGAAAAAAATCAGCCATTGTCGAAAGCCCGCAATGAGTCTCAAATGCCGTGAGTGAGACGGAGAGAGGTACGAGCGTTTCGAGCGTCTGTATACACCAGCTGAAAGTTCTTCCCTGTAAATTGAGCGGCGGATGTTCGAGGGAATACCTAGGGGTGCAATTCGCACTCCACTCTCATTCGATCGGTTTTTCCCCCATTTTTTTTTTTCGCAACGGGAATACACTTTGAAAAATTTTCTCATTATTTTTCCAGTCACTTTTTCACCCTGAGACATTGTTTTTTGACGCCTATCGAGGTGATTAAAGGGGGAAAAGAACCGAGGGGTGACGGATGAAATAGGTCAGGGGCTCGTTACAATAGGGCATTTGCGAGGGGGTTGAGTGGGCATCGAAGGCTTTCAGGCTTATCAATGAAGTTTTCCGGTTTTCTTCCATTTCCTGGAATGGATTCGCTTGGCGGGAGACGACTTGAGGGGATTTTTTTTTCTTTTCGGTATAATCAAATGTTAGGGGGAGTTTGGGGGCTAAAGACACTCGTTCACCCTTTCAATATCAAAACTATTGACGGGAGATAAAGCGGAATGAGGGGATTTGATTTAGAAATCGTGTTTTTGCTGATGTCATTAAAAATAATTTTTTCCCCACTAAATTAATACCAAAAATCCTTTTTTTTTGCAGGATGTGACATCCATGCAATTACTCTTAAAAAAACGATTGTACAATTGCATTTTATCGTTTTATCATTTTACTCCTGATCTACAATTTTTTTTTCCTCATGAAGTGAAATAATTATTTTTATAAATTTTGCAGGAATTTTTTTACTCCCTTGGAATTTAATCAAAGTTAAATAAATACAAAAATTCCAGATAGACGCGTGCATGCGGACACCATCTAAAAATCGGCTATTCAAACTTTTAGACAAAATTCTGCAAAAACCCCTGCCACAAAAAATCCGTCTCCTAAATTAGACCGATTACAATTCATTCCTTCCCTCCGAGCGCAAAACCGGTAAAAAAAAAAAACCCCGAGAGACGACTGGGCGACTTAAAGTCAGAATTTAAATAATTTCACGTAGGCTATTCGACTGTAAAATAAAACCCCCGATAGTACTCCATAAAATTCCCGCCCCAAGTGCTGATAACACTGATAACCCCATTGATTCCGGCACTTCATTTACCACAAAGGAGTCACAGAGGAAATAGGGTCACCATGTTAATGCAGCGAGATCAGAGATTCTCTAGAGCGCGACCTCTGGATGACATACCGAACTATCATTGGAGCCCTCCGCTCCATATCCTGGGACGTTAAGTACCAAATGTTGCATTCCGGAATGCAAGTGCGCGTATATCTGCCAGTGTGTGCGTCGCTGGCTCCTCTTGAATGCACTTGGGAGATGCATAGACCACCGACGCCGTCTGCAACTGTAATACAACCGCTCCCCCTCGCCCACCCCCTCACTCTCTCCCACTCTCTCTGAGACGTACGTCTCAAACAGATGGGAATCCTCTCTGATACCACTGTGAACACATCGCGTGTTTGCATCGGGACATTTGGAGAAATTTTATTCATAGTGAAATGTAAACGTTATGTTTTGTCGATAAGGCTATCCGATACTATTTCTTTTTATTTATAGTACGTTTAAGTTCAATCAACAAACGATTGTTCATATTTAGAGGATAAAAGGTGGAATCGATTTATCTGAAAATGAGGAATTTATTTTTTATTATTTACCAGAATAAATGAGCAATTCGATTGGTGAGAATAATTCTTTTGTCTGTTAATTATTTCAATTATTGCATAATTAACAAAATTTAATTGATCAAATGGGGAGTGGAGTTGGCCATTGGCGGGGATGATAATTAAATGGTAAACGGATATTTTCAGCAGACGACGAAAATCCCGCAATAATCGCTCATCAACGGGCCCCCTCCCGGTTAATCCAGACATTCGATCCAATTAAAATCTCTCCAGCTCCACAATCACACCACCGGAATCGTCTTTCCTGATTTAACCCCACCTCAATAGCCAGCTCATACGTGCACGTGTCAGTACCACGTGCCCGGTCGACCCTGACAGAGACTTCCTCTCGTCCCTAATTTCTTATCTCGCGTCTCTGCACTTGCCATTCAAAATCCCCAAGTGGAATTTAATTATCAGACAGGGTGCCTGCCCCCCCCCCCGTCTCCATACCCACTTCTCATCATTTCTACGAGATTTCGAGAAGTCACTGTGTCAAGACCCCTCGGCACTCGCTCGAGTCACTTCACAAGTGAAATACCGTATTTTTAATTTGTCCGTTTCGCGGATTCATTCGAGCGGAGTCACTCGCTACATAATTTACACTGGGAATAAAATTTAATTCTGTCCATCGGATATTTTTCACGCGAAGTTGATTAATTAATTGAATATTCAAACGAATTATTCCCTAATTTTTAGGGAACATTTCCGTCTGTTTATTTTCTTGAATAAGTAATTTACTTCATTAGTTGAGAATTAGATTTTTTTCATTGCGAACGGATATTTTTCGGGGATTAAATAACAATTAATAAATTTACTCGCAAAATTGAACTTTAAATTGTTATTCAAAGTTATTTAAATTAATTTGAAGCTGTGGTTAAAATTTGTCGTTTGGCTTTCGAAAATTAATTGTTATTAATTACATGAATAATATAATGATTTGTATATCGAATTAATTGCCCGCTAATTACTAATAAATTAATCTCTGAAGATCAATTATGTCAAGTAATTTGCTCTCCCCCGAGACTTATTCAAGCTGGATGACAACAAAAGCCGATGGTCTCGCGCTTCCGCCCCCGCGCACTCGATAAACACGAGTCGAACAGAAGAAAATGTATTTTACGGTGAGAATAACTCCTGGGAATCAATATAAACCCGAGCGATACCCGAGAGGGCCATTTGTAGACAATTTTTCGCTCGACACCGACGGTCAGTATCTGAGAGCCCAATCGTTTGAATTAAAAATAGATACGACGATTGATTTTCTACGGGACTGACGCGAGAACCGGCTACGAGGGGAAAAATCGTAGCTTATACCGGCCATGGAGAAATGTACGTACGAGTGGAAAAAGTCATGGGGAGTTGAGATGTCTGACCCAGCGAGAGGATCCACTACTGGCGACCAATTCCGCCGACGACTTGCATCTCTCATATGGAATTTACGAAATTTTTTCCGAGCCCCGAGTCAATTGATAGCAATTCGTCATTCATCCGGTGGCCACTCAATTTATTAACAATTTTTTTTAGAATTATAACAATGAAATTTCATTGCTCAATTAGCGGTCAATATTTGAGCGATTTAATCATTTTTCGAGTTACAAAATAAATTTGGCTGGAGTGTAATTAAATGTATAAACAATTTAATTTTATTGATAAAGAAAATGTCTGTTTTTAGTTGTTTGGTAATAACTAAGCTTTTTCAACTTTAACAAAAATTACGGGCACGTCGAGATAATTATTGGGGAGGAGTAAACAAATTTTCCTGACGAGTTGGGGTAATTTTTCACGGAAAACTAAATAATTTTTATTAAACAGTCAACAAAAATTATTAAAAATAATCGACTGCGCACTTGGGTAACGGAATGTTCTGGAATACAGCGAATTGAATGAATATTAATGAGAGTTAATTGTTATTAGTAATTAACGCAAAAAGGAACTCATGGAAAAAATGAAAAATGGGATTGTTAAAATTTTTTTCTGTTTTTAAGTGCAACTGAGTAAATATTTTTATATAATATCAAAGGGAGAGCTGCATCGACGGAATTAATCCCGTTAACGAGTGACTATATCTTCCAGTCTGGGCTCTGTTGATTAATTAAACTATGAAATTAACTGCCAACGAAGTTGCAAACTTGTGTACGAGTTTGTGGGTACTTTAGCCGGCAAGAGGCTTAGCACAGCTCAATGTTGGGTATATGAACTCCAGTGGTCTTAAGAGTGGGGGGGGCACCTCTTCGATGATGAGATGGCTCATCAGTTGCTATTATTGTTGAAAACTGAAGTTTGGTCCCCAGGTGATAGACGTCGGCATGCACTGGGCGTCGCTACGCCCAAGAAATACATTCCCCGGGACAATTTATTAATCATCAGCCCCAGACGTCTAAGAATTCCCCCACCCCTCCCTCAAAACTTCAAATTCCGCTTTTGCATTGACGAAGAAAAAAAGATAAATTTCCTGGAGCCGGAAAAAATTAAATACAAAAGAGGAAAAAAAAACGCGGACAAGAAGTACCGAAAGGAAAAATTGGAGAGAAAAGACCGGACAAAAAGACTGGGAAAAAAAAAAACTCAGGAATGAAAGGCCTGGGAAAAAAACTCAGACCAGAGGGGCTAGATCCTAGCGATCCTTTGTGACTCTTGTGATTTTTTTGTATTCTACCCGTCAGACGTCTTGGGAATTTTTTAATTAGATGTTAAATCATTTCGCAAGAGAAATCGTAATCACCCTCCCCTCCGACAATTCAATTCCTACAGAAATCATCTGAAAATCGTTTGTTCCGTAATTATTATTAAATATTTCTCTCCGCATACAATTTCGAAAAAAAAATTGGAATATCAGGATAAAAATGCCTCATATTATTTTGAGTAAAAACGAAAAAAGAAAAATCTCATCAGCCCTAGCTCATTAACCACCGGACTATCAATTCCCGTATCTTAGGTTGAACTCCAGCAATCGAGATCTCTCTTGAATAATAAACATCGTATTTTCCTCCAGCGGGTAATTTCCCCCTCCCCCCGCAATCGAGCCTGCGAACAGCTCCACTTTCCTCGTCAAGCCATAACAAAATAAAAAAAGCCCCCCCCCGCCACGAGTGGAAGAGCGAAAAAAATCGAGTGAAGAAGAAAAAGTGGGAAGAAATTTCCACGTCATTTTCCACGTCAAATTATTCTTTATTCAATTTCACCCACTCCCAGCACTTCCTCCCCGCACTCGTTTATTTTTGATGGAGCTTAAAAGCTCGCAGCTCCCATGCGGGAATCAAGAAAAAAAAATTCTCAGAATGGCTCTCCACTTCTTCCCCTTCGGAATGCCAAGTCCGGGTTGTGATCGATCGTCATGAATGGATTTATATCCTCGGATATGATTGTTGGATACAGTGAGAATGCCTGGATGATATAGATCTGCCTTTGGGATCCGAGATGCGGAAGTGATTCGCTGGTGATATCCATTTACATCCGGTTTTTACGGGAGTGCGAGTCTCAGTGGCTCATTGAAATATTTATTCATGTCAGCGATGGTGTAAATGTGAGCGGAGAACTTTCGAGTATTCAATGAGAGTAAAAATTCTGTATTTACTCATCAATTTAATCCTTTCAATCATTTTATTCATTATTCATTTCCCGAGTGAGGAAAATTCCTTGGCAAAATTTTTGTCGACAATTTCAAGTGATTGTTACTGAATTTAATGGAGACAATGACAATCACTGTCTGACTCGCTTCAGCAATTAAGTTCGGTTGAAAATTATGATCGTAATTAATTAATTATGGAGTTTATTATTATTGTTATTATTGGTAGTAATTAAAGAATCATAACGCACCGAATTAAATTTATTTGACTGTATATTGTGGCTCTAGTGTAAAAATAATGTGATTATGATGTGAAATCTAATGATTTGCGTTAAAAATCTGATTTCCTCTGTATTTAACATTTTAATTGTAATAAATTGCGGTTAATCAATTATAGGCTTGTTTCTAATGATAATAATAACCTCCCCCTCTCCATCTATTTTGTGGTGAGAATTTTGGCGCGGGAAATAAGCCCGCCCTCTTTTTTTGGCTATTCCGAAAAAAATTAATAAATAAATTTTCTTTCCCCGGGAAACCAGAAATTAAATAGACCCCATCGACGCGAAAAAAAAAATATATATATATGAATGCTCCCCGAGTATTGTTCCGAGTATTGTTGTAAAATGCGAAAACTCGTGAAAAAGTCACGTACAGAATAGCTGACACACGCGATGACGTCAGGCGACCCTGAGGCAGAGTCCGTTGAGGACCTATTTCTAGCCCTCACTGGTATATCACCAGTGAGTGTCTCTCTCTCTCTCTCTCTTTTGCACGCAAAATTCAACGAGACCGAGTCTCTGTGTGGGCTTTTTGTCCGGATATACGTCTGTTTGCCAGTGGATTGTAGCTTGACCCGTGTCCCCAAGCACTTGTTTATATCCGCAAAGACGCATAACTTGACTCGCTCGAGTGAGTTGCGCGAGGCATATCGTCGACGAATGAAATTGACAGGCGTCGTTTCCGGTTGCACACAATGAAACCATTGCGCCCATTTTACGCAGACGTCTTGTATTCAACGCAAAACATTCTCATGCTACTTGCCAATAAAATTTCCCTCCCCCACCTCGACGGCCCATTTCGTCATTTGTCTCTGGCAATTCACGTTGAAATGGTTTATTTATGGATGAACTGGTGGAGGCGGCGGCGGGGGGGGGGGGGGGGGGGCGGGGGGGGGGGGGTGGAGGGGGGCGGGGGGGGGGGGCGCGGCGGCGCGGGGGGGGGGGGGGGGAGAGGAAGGCGGATGGAGAGAAATGTCTGGGATGTTTCCACTTGTGGGAGTTGTGAGATGCAGAATTCGAAAGTTATATCTTGGTGATGGGGAGGGCTGTTGGACTTCGATGAGGATATTTTTAGATGTAAAGTGGGGGGGAGGGAGTGAGGAAAACGGAATCAGTTTTTTTTTTCATCTGTTTTAGGAAGGAGCTCTAACGTTTCCGGTTTGTCGGGGATTTTTTTTTACGTCGGTTTTTGCTGATAATCAAGTTTGAGGATATTTTGGCAATTTTGGGAGGGGAGGAGAGAAATTAGAGGGCGTAGGGAGGATCGGGAGAGGTCTGAGGAATTGTTTTTGAATGGGAATTTTTGAAAGTTTTGTCGAGCTGGGAAAGTCTGGAATTGAAAGTACTGGGAAGGCTCAATTTACTTGAGATTGGTATTTTTTTTGGGTGAGTAATGAACTATTATTATCGATAACACCCGCCGAAATGTGCCCGGCTAATTAATATTGTCGGGCTTATTTTTTTTTCAATCGTGATGATCTCCACCTGAAACTCCAGTGGAGATGATCACTCAGAGTGAAGAGATGAGCCGTAGGCGGGGAACACATCCTCGGAGGCCGTCGGCCGGGGCTGATAGAGCCATAATTGTATTTCCCCTGCGGGCTTCCGCGGCGGCCTGTGTCGATATCGCAACCAGAGATATCGATCATTACACCAGCGTCGGCGGTCTCGGCCCCAGTTTTCTTATTACTCGGATAGTCGGGTTTTTCGTCTCCATCCAAGAGCTGATTATTTACCCCTAATTGGCCGCAACGAAAATTGCAATTCACCCGGTGTCGGTTAAATACCAAATTCAAAAGAATAATTTTCACACCGCGAATTACCCCTATTACCCTATTTAATTTTGTTACCGTAAAATTGTGTTTGTAGAGGGAGCCCAGCTGGGAGTTCATCGTCAGAAAAAATAATTTCACCACTTCCAAGTGAATTAATTGAATTATAAGGAATTAAAGTAAAAAAAACTATGCCAATCGACAATTATTAAACAAAAAAAAATTATTTTTAATAATTATAATGACCGGTAAATTCTATTTTTCAAATATTCTTCTTTTTCAATAATTGTTATCGTAATAATTCAATTAAAAAGATGAGTAAAAAAATAGAGAAATATTTTTAACATTCAAAAATATCCTAAGCCGAGGGAATTTTAAGGGTAAATTTATAAAAAATAATTCAATTGAAGAGATGAGTAAAAAAATAGAGAAATATTTTTGAGATTCAAAAATATCCTAAGACAAGGGAATTTTTACGGTAAATTTATAAAAAAAAATAAGGAGTAATTTCACATCTCTACTCTCTCCCCTCCGGGCCTCTGAGTCACCCCGAAGCCGACTGCTGTTTGAAATTTGTTTCACAAATTCCCCCTCGTTACTCAACGAAGCGAATGTTTACCCTCGTGCAGGCTCAAGACTCACAGTTTACATCCACTATGTAATGATTTAGACAGCGTGAATCGCATCAATGTGCTCTACATTCCAATCCGCAGCAATAACACCCGATGGGAGGCGCGATAGGATACAGTATTGGCTCGATGATGCACAGCTGGGTAGTTTCGTCGTCTAGCGCGCATCAAATCTACGATGTTACATGGAGAGTATGAATTGTGGGATGAACGAGAGTAGAGAGCTTCGACTCGTTAAAATTGTTGTGAGCAAATACATTCTGTTTACGGCTCGTTATACTGCCCGCGGGTATCGCGAGTGCATTAATTAATTGTGGAGCGATATTTCTATTCAATGGAGAGTATTCCACACGTTTTTTTAAAAGAGAGACTTTAAATTCAGGGAAAAATTAATAAAAAAATTCGATTATCCAGAATTTACTTCAATTTCCATAAGTAACATGAATATTCATCTCCGTATTACCCTTAATTTTGCATCAGTGGAAAATTGCAGAAGAAATTTACCCCTCGTTTTAAAAAATGTTACACTTGAAAAAATATTCGATAAAAATTGCCAGCAAAAAGAGCTTGTATGAACAATTATATAAATAATAAAATTATTTGCACAATCAGAGGCTCTTTAATTACCAAATTAATCTCTAAAATTCACTCCGCAAATTATTTCCTAATTTTTATTGAACATTTCTCTCCGTGCGTCCGTCAGAAATAAAAAAATTGCATTTAAAAAACGCCAATTACTCACTGGCCATTCAGGGGAGTCTGTTTATTCGAAATCTCGAGGTGAAGTCAAGAAACCAACAAATCGAGAAGAGCCAATATTTATCCGCTCGGCGTCAGCAAATAAAATTAATAGAATTTTTATCATATCTTTTATGCATGATATTTCAGTGGAGGAACAAATATTGGAGAAGTATTCGAGCACAGAAAGTGGGAGTATCTCCCTGGGGGGATGGTTGGAGGGGCCAGGGTCCGTGTGACAGGTATATTGGAATATGAGAATTCTCCGGGGCCATCAACAACCGTAGAAAATGCAGAAGCAGATTATTCACATTATTTCTGCATTTGTATTGCACTCGTTTTCACGCGGAGAGTGAAAATTGTGGGGATATTGGTTTGGACACTTCAATCGACAAGAATGCATTAAGTAAATAGACATTTGCCGGGCTCAACCGTAGGCTGCCGTTACGCGCAGCTCGTTCATCTGCATGTGCAGCTCTAAAAATAGGGGAGGGGGGTAAATCTGGGAGAAATGTACAAGTGCACGAAAGTTTGACCGCGGGTGACTCATTCTCCGGTTTAATCAGGCCTTTTTACTACTGGAGACGAGTGAAATCTGACTCGAATCAATTTTAATTTAATTATTTTTTTTTAGTTGATTTGAATTTAATTAGTAATTGGAATTGGTTGATAATCTTGGGGAGAAGTTGATTATTTGTCGTTGAACTGATTTTTTTCGGGTGACAGTGAATTTTATGAAAAATTATTAATAGGGAATGGTGACGTTGGAAAATCAAAATTTTGCGTTCAGAATTTGAGGCCTAGGGAAAATATTATTGATTTAATTATGTCAGTTAAGAAATATATTACGTCTCTATATGTTTTAACAATAGAGAGGGCTGAGAGTTCAGGCGTCGCCCCTCCTCCCTCTCCCTTGCGCGCCCTCGCTCTTTGGTCGCACTGGAGAACGGCCAGTGGCGGAGGAGGGGCCAAGCCCCTCCGGGGCTTGGCGAGCGGGGGGCAGGGCCCCCTAGTATTCCCCCTAACAATATCTTTCACGTAATAATAAAATTTTGTCGTTTAATCCATTTAATCCCATTAAATGCAACAATTCTTTCAATTTCTTCGCAATGAGAATTTTCTATTTACGACTAAAACTAAATAACAAATGTAATTTAATTCTCAAATTAAAATGACAGTCCTCTCGTGTAAGAAATCCTCAACAGTCGCAGGGATGATAATCCGAAAGAGCAAAAGAGGGCAACGAAAAACATTGGGATAAAATTTTGTACGTCTTCCGCGGATGAGACTGTAAACTGACGAAAAACTTTTCAACTTTGAGCGCTGGAGGGTTCATTCTGACTACGTGGTAGAAAAGTTGTCTGAGAAAATAAAAGGGGGAGGGAGTCTGGCAGTAGGAGGACTGAGACTCCAATGATTATTGGTTGAACTGGGGAAGATGAAGATGCCGTGGAGGAAGAGATAAACCGAAAAAAGCCAGCACAAGA
>JAPYZM010003235.1:0-13767 GCA_030522845.1 Psyttalia concolor
GTAAATCTCAGCCGAGTGATTGCTGTAGAAATAATAACGAGAGCTGTGCCAAAATATTCGAACGCGAACCCGGAAGCTTCGGAGTATCAATTGAATTAGAAAGGAGCAAGTGATTGCTAAAACATCTCTGAAAATTCTGATTCTCCAACAGTTTCTAATGCTCTACGATGAAACCTTGGAAACCTTATCCAATCAATCCGTTGGATAACCCTGGGCCAAGGTCGCATCTGATGAGATTTTCGCAAGACTAAGTGTAACAAGGCTCAATGCAGCCTCCTGCTCTCCCCTCAAAAAACTCCCGTTGCAACGCATTCACTCCGATCCAGGGCGAGTCGCCATTAGAATTCATAAGAGCGCCACGAGGCTAGATCAATGATCCACGAGTGCGAGTGGATAAGGGGGGCGTGAGTGACAGAGAGAAGAATACATCCACGAGAATACAGTAGATGAAAGACTGCAGTCGGCTACGAGAGATCTGTAAGGCATCTCCTTCGTCCGCCCCCTCCTCCTTTCGTGTCCCCGCGCGACTTACTTTCGCTTTGTTCCTTCTATGCCGATCTCAGCCGCATTCCGCGAATGGCAAGGACCTCGAATCGCCGATAGATCGCGGCCTATCGAGGCCGTAGTACCCGTGGAAAGCTGTTTATCGTCGAGTCGTATTATGCTTACGGTCACAGTCTTGTTTACATCCTCAAGTTATCGGTTAAAATGCAGTATTATTTATCAAGTTATGATTATGTTAATTGGTCAAGTGCATTAATAATAATAGCCGGCAATATCGGATGGTATTTTCATGAAAATTGGTGGAACGAGGTATACGATACTCTGGGTTATGAGAACTTAAGGCATGTCATGTTGAGAAAGAACTCTGGGAGGAGGTCAATCGATCGTAAACAGATAGAATGTCATTAATACTACTCTGGTCGCTGATATAAACAGCGTGAAAAATTGCCCGTGGGATCCGTTCAACTTCGTGTAGATGGAGAAGGAGCTCCCGCAGCCCGTCAAGCGAAAAAGGAATTAATGGGTGATCACTTCGGTTTTTTCCTTTTTTAGAAAATTGATGGAGGTAGCGCATGAGACTCCTAAGGAAATTTTCGGTTTGTCTAACAACTTGAAATTGCCCAGATGCCCATTGTTTCGTTTTTCGCGTTTCGTTCTGGGTTCCCATAGCCGAAGGACGCAAAAGTAATTAATTATTCCAATCGCGATGGCTTTTGTATGCCGAGAATTAGTGAGGGAATTAGTCGAGAGATAGCGGTCTACAACAAATTTCAAGTGATTCCTGAAATTTGGGCTCGCTTTGAACTGGCGAGGACGACACCTGGAATTGGATAGAAAGAAAAAAATGGTTTTAGATTCAATTAAAATTGTATTATTCATCTATTAGGTTGTTGAGTATTTATAAGAAAAGTAGGCGACGACGGAGTTGGGTGTTTATGATAAGGGAGGTATAATTGTTAACCAAAGAAACACCATTTTCGACACATTGAGATGAAAAATTATGTTCATAACTCGTGAAAAAAGTGCCTCGCCTTCGGCTCGTGATATAAACCTCCCACTCGCCAAAAACCATTTTTTTCCACTTGTTACGAAATGTACTATTATTCTATTCTAATTAAATTAAAATTTAAGTTTGAATTAATATGTTACTTAATTTTTTAAAACTTAATTTAATTGGAAAATTACTTACTTAAATTTTTTTTTTAAATCTAAATAAAACGGATTATATTTTGTAAAGCGAAAAAATAATTATTGGCCGATTCCTATGTTTTTTACGCTTTTTCCAAAATTGAAGGAGATTGCGCAGAAGTCTCTCGAGGGAATTTTTTATTTTTTATTTTAAGAACTTTAAAATGCTCAGGCGTTAATATTAGGTTTGCCGCATTTTAAAAAAATGAAGAGGGTACATCTCGAAGACTATCGGCGTTAGCGTTTTGAAGCAAATTTCATCTAATTCCTGAGCACGTTTGGGCTCAACAGGTCCTTTGAAGTGGCGAGGAAAACGTCTGAACTCAAGCAGTAATTTTTATTAAAGGTTTTTTTTATTACATTGAAATTAAAAGTTCTGCATGAAAATTTTAGTTATTTTTTAAAACTCAGAATTTAAATAACGTAGGACCAAGTAAATTATTATTATGAGAAATCGGAATTCTCGAGCAATGGGCTAGACTCGTTAATACCGTGAGAATTTTATGATTGTTGAGATCATCGAGGATAGGTTGGATGAGAAAGTAAAAGTCGATGCATATTGTTGTTGAAATTCATACAAAGTAGAGATGGATTTTTTTTTAATAAAAAAAAGTCTGGAAAAACCTCTCATGTAGATACTGAGCCTCAATTGAGAAGTCAATAGGCATGGAATTCGCAGGTGCCATATTTGTGTTGAGAGAGAGTCGCGAGTCGTGACCTGAAAACACAGCGACCCGTGGCTCTGAAAAATCCACACCTTTAGACCACTTGATTCATTGGGGTCAGGATTCTTCAGGAAAAAGATGTTATGAGTTGAGGGAAATTTCATGCAAATGAATTGTAAATAGTTCTTTATTCTTCTCGGAAGACGGCACTCTCGAGGCGATGGCTGATACTCATGAAAGCGACGCCTTCACTCCTTCATTGTTGAAAACAAAAAAAGAAATGTCGTAAATAATGTAATCAACATTTTCAAAGTAATGACATTGAATTGGATTTAAAAGAAATTTGAGGTGAATAGATTCATTGAAATTTCCCTAAATCCGCGATTTCATTCTTTTTTTCCTTAAAATTGTACGGGGTTAAAAAACCTTAAACAAAAATGATATGGGATTTTCCCCAAAGTTTGCAGTAACATTTGAAACCTAATGATTTTTTTTCCAAACCCAATTTAGCTCTCAGAAAAATATTCTCTTGAAACACGAGATTGGACAACATAATTTACCCTTTTGAAGTCGCAATTTTCTTATTTTCCTATGAGTAAGTTACAAGATTAATGATGGAATATGGTGCCATAAATCAGAAGAATTTGTATTTTTTGAATTGAAAAAAATCGGTACGAGACTTGATTTTTTTGACAATATCTCGGAACTTGACAGATAACCCATTTGTGCTCATGATCTTTGGAGGCCTCATTGCGTTCGATAATAGTATATTTCTCACCTAGGGAGATAAAATAAAGGAGGCTTGCTCACGTGTAGAATTACCGGCCGAGCCGAAGGCGATGGTGGTAAGCACGTGAGTAAGGCTCCTTTATTTTACTTTCCGCCGGGGAGAAAAAATATTTTTGCGTTTGTTGATGCAAAAGTCGATAATTGAAACCCTTCCAAAAACAACAAATCAATTTGCCCTAAAATTTCAATGATTTCCTAGCATTGCATTAATCAGTCAGTGGTCGGCCTCTGAAATACTTTAAAATTGTTACCTCGCGGTCACTTTCCCTGACACACATTGGTGCATGCCGATACGCAGAATAATGCGCCCATAAGATTATGTGTATATGAATCAGAATCACGTACATAACACTGGAGAAACGAGTGCATTACAAGAAGCCATTGGCCACATGTATGAATGTATGGAGCAATGAGTATGTGGCATTTGTGGACAGGAAAAGGATTGCAAATGCTCATAAGCGTAATATCGTAACTGAATTTTCAGTTTTCCAGGGACTCCTCATCAATCGTCGGATTATTGATCAACAACTCATGGGGAACAGTTGAGTTCGGACGTCTAGGGTTACCTGTGATATTCATACAGCATGAAACACGAGTGAACGCGGAAAAGGGCTCATCGAGGTACCTAGAAGCAACAGCATCTGAAGGCAGACCCTTGTGGCATGCACCATGTAGTTATGCACGTAGAAGCAATTGGTATGCCGCGTTTGTAGAACTCAAAAGGCTCTGCAAACTTGGCGAAAAGAGGAGGGATGAACGATCGCAAACGCCGTGTGTGCGTGGGTAACTCGTATTATATGTCATGACAACACTCAATACATGGGAAGATATTTTCGCCTGAATATTTGAATATTTTAGCGAATTTTTATTCGTTAATAGAGTTTTGACGAGCTGAATTTTCCCAGAAATGTTTACTTACTGTTTTAGAAATATCAGCTCTTTCCACACAGAAAAATACTCTCCTGAAACACGAGATTTATGAACAGAATTTGCCATTTGGAAATCGTAATTTTCATTTTTCAAAATTGTAAGTGAAAAAAATTATATCTGTTATGATCAAGGAAAATACTAGATTAAAAGAAAGTCACGTGTCATTATTTTTTTAACATTTAATATTGTGGAGTCTAAGATAGATAGTAGGTTTTTGCTCAATATTATATTACAAATAATGCGCTCTCTCTCGTAGATTCTTAAATATTGTTAGAAAATAAAGCCACGTGACTTTATTTTACTTTAAAAATTTAAAATTCTTGGAATATATGACGTCATACCTCGTGTTTATGATTTTTTAATACATAAATCACGTAATCAATCACAAATCGTAAATTACGTTTCTGAAATCGTCGTTTACGACCTCAATCAAGAAAAATTCGAGATTGAGATCGTAAATTACAAGATCAGTCTCTAAATTTTCCGCATTTTTCTGTCAAAGTATGTAATTAATCTCGTAATTTACATTTTTAGAACTCGTCAATTGCGATTTCAAAAAGTAAATTGCGTCTGCAAACCTGGCGATTCACGAGAATAAAAAAAAAATTTGAATTTTCTGTGTAAAGCATCAATTCAAACATCCGATTGTACAACTCGCCTTGGAAATTCGTCGGCCACTCCCTGGATGAAAACGAGAATTGTTTGCAGTTGTAGAATAGAAAAGGACTTCCAAAATATTTTAATATTTAAGCAGGTCCTCATTCATTTATAAGAATTCAATAAGTAAAGTTTTTCGAAGCCCTTTTGCCTGTTGTCTAGTAAATATTAATTCTTTGTAAATGCAGTAGATGTAAATGAAATGATATGAATATTGTAAAGATTTTACAAACTATTTGAATATTTTAGTGGATCTTCACTCGTTAATGAGAATTCAACGAGCAGAATTTTTCTAGTTGGCTAGTAAATATTAGTACATTGTAAACATATGGTAAATGGACATGAATACATATCGACGGAGTTGATGACCGATAAATAGGGAGTGCTAGTTTCACCGTTCACAGGAAATCATAGAATAGTTGCCTCATTGACACACACTAACACACAGGCACAGGCAGTGACGTACAGAAGCACACGAGAATGCTAGATCCCGTGTATTCGAGAGGCAAGATGAAATCTCATTGAACATATTCAGCCGGTGAAACCAATTAACAAGTTTTTCTTATTCTGAAGCAGTTCGTGATCACGATTGGCCAATATTTCCTCTGTTATTCGGCGAGTTGTGTTGGTTGTGCCCTTCCAGGGTATTTACACACGTTCAGACGTTTGCATGCCGATGTAACACGTGCAGTGACGCAATGACTCCAAGAATGTTGAGATATTTGCGGGTACATGTGTGCTCGGAGGATGTGAGTGTCATTCCGAGTTGTGAACATTTATGAAAGGATCCCCGGAGGGACTATTCGGCTTTCACAATCGCATCACCCTACGAGTCGGGGATTTTATCGATTTTTGGTCCGACGTGATTGATGTTAACTTTGATCGGAGACTTTTATTCAAAATTGTGAAGGAAGGGATCAATATTTTTAAGAAAAATTTGGGATCCTTGATACAGCAAATGACTAATTGAAATAATAAATCCAGTAAATAAATGAAAAACTTTATCCTTTATTCTACCACTCCGAAATGTGACGAGTATAAAATTCTAATCAATAATATTCGGTGGTATAAGTGTCGGGACAATTACCTTATTCCCCCCACTCCGGGATGTATAGAGTGAGTAATAAAGGACTGACAAGGCAGTCCGGCGTGAGCCTCGTAATTTGACTGATGTATCCACGTAATATAATATATCTTTAATTTACTTTAACTTGGTCTTATTTTATATTTTGTGCCTAAAAATCCCGATTCTTACAGAAAACATATCTGCCCTTGATTACTTCCGTACAGGAACTGATTATAAAGACAAATCTATTTGTATCCAATATGAAACAAAGTATAAACCGTTGCTGCCTCAGACTTCTCAGGATTTCTCTCGGAAGAATGTTCTCTCCATTCCAGTGTAAACATAAAAAATATAAGATTAATTTTTGCTCCATTATTTCAATCAGAAATTCCCGTAGTTATCGACGAGTTTCTCAAAATTTGTTTAAATGTTCACAGAAAAAATAATAAAGGGGAAACTATCGACCTGTTAATTATTTTTCCAAATAAGTTTAGTAAATGAAGCATAATAATAAGAATAATTCAGTAATAAATTTAGAATACACTGTACTACCATACAATTGCAAAACAGCTTTCATGTTCTCGGATGGATTTTCTATTCAATAGAAAATATAAAAATCCTTCAAACCCAGAAGTGGTTTAATCTCAAGAAATTTGCACAAAAAATTTCCAACAATGTGTAAACAGACAAGGAGTTATGGCAAGTTATATCCATTAGCATTAAGTTTTATGATAAACAGCGAAAATCTTAAAATTTCACGTTTTCGATTGATCTCATAAACTTTCTATCAATAGTTGGAAAACACCTTTCTCCGTACAATCTCCAAAGTATATCTCTCAAGAAATACTTTAGAGATCTCGGAAGTCCCGTCTCAGGTCCAGCAGTTTTTTTCCATCGACAGTGAATGTCCACTGTCGTATTTCTCTCTCAATATCACGAGAGGAAAAAGCGCTGAATAGAAAAAAACTCGTCCAAATCAATTTGTGACATCTACTACTGAGCACAAATGTCCGAGACAGATACTATCACCCAGCCATCAGATTATTCGACATTGACCTAGAGGAAACTCTGTTTCTTCGACTGGCACGTACGTAACTATCGTCTCCCACCCCACCAGAAATTAACGAAGGAGAATAGGAGAGTTCAGGACCCTGAAGCATATAGGAATGGTTTTCCGTGTAGCTCCCCAGCTCGTAACAATAATTCTAGGCTTCCACACTGGGTAGATTGTTATCTCGTGATAATCTCGGAATTGCTATTACGTCTATCCACAACGATCTCCCCGGAAAATGGTAACGAGTGGGTTTAGATATCCTCGCGAATATAAACTCATATAAACAATGATCATTCCATTGCGCTGAGAGAAAAATTACTGAGTGAAAGAAACACTTTTAACAAAGTCCACGTACTCAGTTGACAAAAAAAATATTCTCTTGTTCATTCTCAAAATTATAAAATCTCCAGATAGATAATGTAATAAGAGTAAGAGAATAAAATATTACAACAGAATAAGATTTTCTCGATTCGAAAAGGTTTTTAAGTTTTTCGAAGACTAGAAATCATGTACTTCAGGTAACTTCATGGTGTTGCGTTCAACCTAGTATTTTATTTTCTTCAGGACTTCTTTTACGTTGTGTCTTCCCCAAAGAACACATTTTTAAACTAATTTTTTTATACTCTTGGATGCCCAATGAAAGTGCTTTGTTGTAGATCCCAGTATTTCAGTCTTTTTGATGAATAATTTCTGATTTCTCTCTTGCTATTTAGCATACACTCTCCAATTAAGAATAGCCCTAGCATACCTTCGTCTCCACTTTTCCTAGGATCCTTAGCTGTATAAAACTGAGGACTTTCTTCATCTTTAAGGCCCGGGTGTACCTTCAACCGACCGTTATCTAGATTGTTTTGTTTTGATTTTTTTATCTGCAAGGCATTTATTTGGAAATTCCCTTTCTGGAATAAATAGACTTTCAAAAATAATAAATACATGTTTGAAAAGATCTACTGAAAATTAGGAACATTTTCAAAGAGGGTTTTCGAGATATATTGAAAAATAAGTCAGTTAAAGGTAAAATAAAAAATGTTAAATAACTGGGAGGAACAATTGAGAACAGGGTCACGTGAAATGACGGATGATGAGCATCGCAATTTTGAATCAAGTTTTTTGTCGCGAGTGCTCTCGATTCCGGTATAAAAGGAAGCTTAAAAAATGCAAAATAGTATATTGTGCAACTAGTGCGTAAAGTAGCACTTTTGCATCGCTGGCACGAGTGGCCGGCGAGGCCGGCCACGAGTGCTCGGCCATCACACGAGGCGAAACAAGCGATACGCACGTGTTGCACACCTAATTTTTTGCAATACCTACCAAAATTCGCTTTGAGGGGAGGTTTGAGGGCGAAGTGGTTTTTTTGTGTGCGGAGTGCGGAAAAGTACCACTTTACGCACGAAAACCGGTACCGAAAGTGAAGTTTTTGGGCAGGTATTGCAAACAATTTTTTTTAATGTTTTCAAAGAGTCGTTTTTAATTTAATACCCTATGTGCGTGTGTTTGGAAGATTTCGCATTTCAGCCTCCCTTACCGTCATGCTGATGTCGATTAGACGCCATTTGCAGAGATAATTACCCATTAGCCATTTTTTAGTTCACCCTCTACTCCCTGATTTCTCAATATTTCTCAAAAAGGCTCTTTGAAAATGTTCCTAATTTTCTCTAGTTTTTTTCAAATATATATTTATAATTCTCGGGGATCTACTCATTGCAAAAAATTGGTTTTCAAAGAGACCCATTTGTAGATAAAAAATTCAAAGCAAAAACAATCTAGATAAGGTTCGGCTGGAGGTAGACCAGGACCTTAAGCTAGTATTAATCTGACGACAATAGCGAAACCTCTTGTTCATACTATCATTTCTCTCCAACATGCTGGTTGGTAAAAAAATACATTCTTGATTAAAATATCCGTTGTATTTCATAAATAAAATTTGTGTCTTAAAATGTTATTATCGAAAATCCAACATTTCATCGACTAATCGCAACAAGAATTTTGCAGTTGGACATAGTGAGCCATCAATTCAAGAAATCGTGGATTCTCACAATCCATCAAACTCTACCTCTAATACAAACTAGATGAATTCATGAGAAAACTCATACTGACGATTAAAGATTTCTTCGAGGCAAGAGAATCGAAACTCGCTGAGAGACATTTTTCCCTCAATCTGAGAACTAAATAATTTATCCATAAATTACACATGTTTTAAATTGGCCAGAAAATATTTTCTTGTACCCAGTAAATCGTCTCTCACAAAAGATTTTTTTCCTCTCAACCTGGAGTTCTCGAGCTAAACGATTCCCATTGGAAAGAAGAATTGAAATGAACTTTCTTCTTAATCAAACTCGCAATAATATATTCCAATTCAATAAAAAAACATTCTCCTCCTCGTCTCGATTATCCTCTCTTTTCCCAAGCGTAACGAGAAAATATGAATTATAAACATGCGATATTCAAATGAAATTAATCTCACGCATCGATAGACTATTCACGCACGGGATTCATTAATTTTTAACAATTAGTACAATCGCCGAAAGGTGAAGGCCAGATCGGGTGTTGCGTGTTGCATTCACTGATTAATATGTCCTCACAACACATCTGCATATCTGCTAGTGTCAATTAATTGAATTCACCTGGTCATCGTGACTTTTAACAAAAACTCTAACACACGTTTTATCATAAAACCATAACATCCCATGTCACAATTTCATCATCGTCTGGAAGAGAAAATTCAAATCCATTACATTGGACAAATATCGGCCGGAATGTTGTGTACCCAGAGTGACTTAATACCTGATAAATACGAAGAATAATATCCTCCACCGGTGGTATTGGAATAAGGCCATAGCAGGGCGTGTGTGTGACACCGATGATAACACGACCAACAATTTATACTGCCAGCACCAGTCATGCGTCTTTGCGCAATTAGGTAAATACCTTTCTATCGGTCTAGCGAAGGAGCCTCCTGCACACGAGGCAGTGAGTTATTGATACAACCTGTGAATAAATCCTCGTTTGTACCATCGTAAAGTCAATTTTTACCCGTATAAAAATTCATCCGCAAATACCCAAGAGAGCGTCTTATCCAATGATTTATTACTGAGAATCATCAATGCAGAAACAATTTACACAGGTGTTTTTCTCGTTTTATTGCCTCTGTCATCCCCCCTTTTTTTCTTGATTCTACGCCGGGGGGAGTGGGGAGGCACGGAAAGAAATTATCAGTAAAAATTACGGAACTCGATCCGAGAGGAAATTGAACTCAGGTCTAAGTTAAGATTGGATCAGGTTAGGTCTGATGATTCATCAGGATGGGATATGATAAATGGATCAAGCTGATCAGGCATGTAACGCAGTTTTAAATCAATAAGGCTTGATTAGAGATCGAACGGATCCAGATTTGATTAAGCTAAGCAAATTTTAACCGGATATATCCATCCGAATCAATGGTAATTATTAATTGAAATTCATTCGAAACAATAACTTTTCCATTGCACTTCGCCTTTTTTATGGATCTCCATCGTAATTATGCCCTAACCACTAGACTACCGCGCTATTATTAATAAATGAACTGGGATTTGCTTATATAATCTGTGTCAAGATAGTCACTAAGTTTAAAATGTTTAATGATCTGAGTACGAGAATATATTCCAAGCGGGAAAATTCGTTCAACTAACAAATGCAATATTCCATTAAAGCCCGTTTTCTTAAAAAATTTTCATATTTTTTCCCCTCAATTCCCCCGAGTTCCCTACTTTTTTTTCTTTACGCTAGAAATGACGAGAAATAATGGTCTTTCAATGAAATGGAGAATCATAATCTCTTACTTGACGATAATTAGATTTCAATTATCCGCTGTGTGTGTAGGAATAATAATTAGTTTTTTTTTCATAAGTAGAATTCGACCGCAATATTGTTTACGTCGACCAAAGATCTCGGGAATTGACACTGTGATTATACATTGATAATTCTTAATTATATTCTTCGTCATTTTATACTGACCACACCTAAGAGATTATGATCCTTCATTTGACTGAAAAATCATAATTTTTTGTGCTCTCTAGCGTGTATAATCTACTCTGGCACAAAGGCAAAAAAAGGTAGGGAAATCTGGAAAATCTAGTAATAAAAATTTTTTAAATCCGAAGGCGAGGGATCTTAATGAGTAAGAGTTCTAATGATAATAATCCCCATGAATAGATGACAGTATGATTAATTTTTTGCATTTCAACATAATTTATTTGAAAGTTTAATACTTTTACTTTACATGTTTATGTTAAAATCCATTTCTTCACTCCCCCCTCCACACATTGGTGAAGAAATTGTGATTCCCTGATGAAGGGAATCTCACAAAAACTGGATCAAGTTCTGAACTTGATTCAAGTAGGCCTGAAGAACTGGATCAAGACTTGATCGATTCTCAGCAGAGATTACTTCATCAAGCTAGGGGCATGCCCACCCAATTAGAACCTGATCTGAATCTCTCTTCAGTATTTAGGATCAAAGGAATCGGATCCCAATTTGATCAGTTTTTTACCAGGAATCGCTTGATCAAGTATGAATCATGCTCATAAAATGCGAACTTGATCAAAGATTAGCTGATCAGACGAATCAGGTTAGAACCTCATCGGGATATCCCTCACATGATTTCAATCTGAAGACCTGAAACACAACTTGAACAATTTATGATCAGAATTCACCTGATCAGGTAAAATACTGATCCTGCTCCAGGGTTCCCTCAGACAATTTCCAATTACAGTTGGCTCCACAATGTCAGGAAATTAAATGAGAAAATTTAAGTGGCGATAGATTTTCAGGCTATTCGATTAAAAATTAAACTGCAAAAAAGTTGCGTGATTTTTGGTAATAAATACATTTAAGTTTCATTACATTTCCAGTTTCCCATTGCGCTCTGAAATTACGAAAAAAATACAGAAATTTTTTTATTGAATATTTCTCGTTGTGTTCGAATGCGTGAGAAAATTTTCTCTTTAAAAAATTAGTACATTATTGCAGGTTCAGTGGAGATGTAGCGTATGATCAATGAGATCAGATTCCACTATCAGTGCAATTCCGCGATTATATCCGACCTATACACGCGAAAAGTTGAGGGGAGGAAATATATCTGTTGATACAGACAGCTTGGCGGCAGGTATCTCACTGAGTATATCTCACAACAAGGTTAATTATATCATCATCCCAATTACCTACACCGCTTCATTGGATATGCTCTTGCGCTTACATCGTAAATTCGCTTTACCGTATGTACACATTCCTAGATAATTAAAATGTGTTTTTTTCCCGGGGCTGGACGAGAGATAGAGCTAGGAATCATAATCCAGAACATAACCTTGAGCGTGTTATGCCGCCCATATGGTTTTCTCATGAATGATTTATTACTTTTTTCATGTACTGCCGAGATCGGTTTTAGAAATTGTGGAGAACTTCATCAATCAATTTTACTGATGGAATCGGTGAAGGAGCAGGGGGGGAGATTAATTGATGCTATTATTGAAGATATATTGGGAGTTTTTCATTTACGTTTGGGCATAAAAAATAAAGGATTAAATCATCGTCTGCGGAAGGGAATTATCACTTTTATTGTTGCGAAAGAAATTTAAATTTCAAGGTCAATTATCTCAATTTTCATTAAAAAAAGATGACTATTCAATTAAAGAAAAATTATTTCAACTCTTTTTTTTTGTCTCTTCGACGATTTTATTGTTCTCTGAGAGCGCAATAAACGAGCAATCAACGCCTCCTAGACACCAAAAAAAATATTTAAAAAGAATTTGACATTTCCAAAACCTACAAGTATTTTATGCCGCCATAAAATCATTACTGGCTCTCATTATCAATTATGAATTACCAATGCGTTAATTTTGATTCATTTCCTCAGAAAATACCCGGAATAAATGTCAAAAGGGAGTCAAAATTGATGATGTAATGATTTTCTAGATATTCTAACAGCTCTGGCCCATCAAATAATCCTCAAATCTCATTATTTCAAAGAGTTTCGTGAAGTTTCATTTAACAAATTGAAAATAAATGGTTTCTACTTCTTGGGAGGGTCCCTTAACTCATGATAATGCAAGTATAATATTACCAACGACTTGTAGATGTTGGCGCTCGGTATCTAATTGTTGGCTATCTAACGGAGCATAAGGTCTCGGCGGGTTAACGTACGCCCGGTGACTTCCTCGATTCTATTTTCTCCTAAATAATTCTCAACGTGATCCATTGATCCCCCCCCCCCTCCCTCTCACTCTCACTACTTGATAATTTAATTTGCAACTTAGCCCAGGAATGCACAGATTTCGGAAAATCACACACCTTATTTAGTCCTCAACCCCATCCTCGAGGAGATTGTAACGCATTCTGCCTGATGATGGCTGTGCTGCATATCCCATTCGATATGGCGACGTGAAAGCGGCTCACAACACAGGCTATGTACATTCTAAGTTCTCTCCTTTCCCGCGCGAGTCATAAAAATTACGCATTGTGTTTGGGTTGCCAGCGGAAAGATGCGCTACTACCATTCGGCACTTACATATCCCATTGTTCTCAGAAAATCCATCCAGTTTTCGCAGATCGAGCCGTTATACTGACTCTCGCACACATGCTTATTCCTTCTCTGCATAACTAAATACCCGGAAAATAATTTTTGATGGTTTCTATTGATTCAATTTGTTTTTGTAGGGCAAAAAGAGTTTTCGTGTATTCCCTGATATTCAGTGCATAAAAAAATATTCTCGTTAAACACCAGAGTTGAAAATATATAATTTATCCTTCTTAAATACTTATTGAAGGTTTTTTATAATTTTCTGTTTGAGAGCTCAATTTTGTGGGATATGAAAATTTTAGTGAACGCATGATTTATGAAGCGCAGTGAGATCTAGCTAAAAGGTCATGAACAAAAATGC
>JAPYZM010003237.1:0-11671 GCA_030522845.1 Psyttalia concolor
CGTGTGTCAAACAATATTTTTTGTCACGACGTCTGTGGGCGGTGGTTCACGGCCGCGAAGCGGCCGTGAAGTAGTGCTTTACGGACTGAGTGACAAAAATATACTATTGACACACGGCTGTGAAGAACTTTTCTGCCTCATATGATTACAGAACTCGCCTCCGGCGCGTCCTGTAACCTCAGATTCGCCAGAAAAGTTCTTCACAGCCTAGTGTCAAAATGTACTATTTTGTCACGACGTCTGCGGGCGGTGTTTCACGGCCGCTTCGCGGCCGTAAAGTAGGGCTTTACGGACTGAGTGACAAAAATACAAATCACGTACTCTAAAAAACGGGGGAAAAAAATTAACTGAGCATTTGAAGGGAAAATTTTTCGTCTTGTAGGCCGGGCTCCGCAACCTCGGTCAGCTTCACGTACGCAAGATTTTATTTTCATTGTAGCTGCTCGTGTGAGACCTTGACTCGCCTCTTTAATCCACCACTGTAGAACTTCCAAGGAGCATAACCGGTCTTATCGTCGTGTATGGACTTCTACTTGCTTTTGGTATCTATTGATCTTGAGTTAGGTATAGGGTCTACCTCAGGGCAGTGACAGTTGTCACTTCCTGGATTATTCCGAAAATTTCGCGCCGTATCATCATATTATCGTCAGTATAAAAAAAAAGTATGAGTCGCAGATTCTGGACGATTAATCGAAGGTCAGACGCCGGAAATGAGTAATTTTTTATTTTTCTACTATGATAATTCATTATTCACGATTTCTGAGGAGTTATGGAGGATTATCTTCTGACGAATTGAGGGAACTTCTGTGGGAAAATGTTTCTAGATGATAATTCTGGAATGCGGAGAGCTTGGAGTTGATTAAAATTGTATGTTTTGACGAAATTATTTTATATTATTTAAATTTATTTCAAGATGCAGACTTGCTAATGTTTCGGCTCGCTCCCCTTTCAGCCACAGAATTAACGATTTTTTACATCAATTTTCATTTCATCTTCTTATTTTGATGAATTCAGAATAATGTCCCATGAAATCGCGTGAAAAACTTTATCCGAAAAAAGACAAGCAAATTCATTGGACAGTTCTATATGTTTACTCCATTTTAACAGAAGTTCATAGAAATTGGATTTTCTTATGAACTTTTCTCGGCTTACATTATTTGACTATTTTTTGTTTCATTTTTTTATGAAAATAAAAAGACTAATGAAATGAAAAACTTTCCTCTGTCATTTTACATTGAAGTAGTTAATAGGATCGGCGAAAAAATGAGAAAAAGTTCAATAGAAGATCTATAGAATTGTCTAATGGATTCGTTAACTTTTTATATCAATTTTCTTTGCACGTGATTTTTAAAAAAAATCACGAAATGTATGAATTCTTTTTAAAAACTCGATGAATTTCTACTGAAAATTTTATGGGATATCCGAGGATTCAAAAGAATTTCAAGAGATTTGGATAATTTCACAAGATTTCATTATGTTAACAGGTTTAATTGAATTATCAGAAAAGAATCACGTCTCGATCTTATCTGTAGTTCTACATTTTGTAATTACAAAGTAAACCAATTGAACTATGAATAGCTTTTCCGTGTAAAAAAAATCTACAAAATTTTTACAATTGAATATCAGATTTAACTAGTTTATACCTCCTTATTCTCATTGTCTATTCAAACTCCTTCGCCTCCACTCTTATTTGTCCCTCATCAGCTTTCACTCGACACCTCGAGACCTCTGAATCTATTCTTCAAAGGACTTGAATGCAATGACATCTTCCGTTCCGCACATTTTCCTCTCAAATGAACCGTAAAAGTGAGAAATCTTCATTAGTCCTATGAAGAATATTGCCGTGGAAATATAAAGCGGATAATGAGACGATTCGTTAGGCTGGAACGGAAGGTTTTCGTTTGCTTCTTCCGATCGTGGGAAGCGATGAATCATCTTTAATTTCTATTATCCTTAATGATCATATGGAACGGTAAAGACAGTTCTGCATGTAGATAAGTTTTTTTTTAAATGTCCTCGACATTCCGAAACGCTAGGAAATTTTTTTTTAAAAGTGTAGCGAATCGGATCGCAATTTTTATGGGATTTTTATTCGATTGAAGTATTTGGCAGTTTTACTCCCCCCTAAAACTACCCAAATGAAACTTTTTTATAAACGGAAAAACCAGTCGCATTTAATTTTTCTGTACAATCTTTTCTTTCGAAACATTTTCGATAGGCATTTCTCTCTAGCAAGTTAATCCCCACCTATTTTTCTCTTATTTACTGGACAAAGTGTAACGAATAATTTTTGCAAATTTGAGCCATTGGAATCTCGTGTAAAATATATCACTACAGTAAGTATTATAGAATAATAGAATTTCATTGACCGGCTGTAATAGTTAGGTGACGAAGTTTCGCTTCAGCGAACTGAGCAAGAGTTGAGCTGGGTTCGTCGTTGGATGGGTGACCGCTCAGGAGGAACATCTCACTCGTAAAAAATTACGGACGTTAGCTACAGTGTTAGAAGCCTAGTGTTTTCATCGAGTCCGTATGACAGATGAATGCACGAGGGCACAATTGGCGGCTGTGCGACTGGGGTTTTACATGGTTTCCTATGCAGTCCTAGCTTCAATGGGGTACAGCGAAGTGTAAGACTGCCATGATACCGCAGATGATAGGGAGAAGGCAGGCAAAGAGAGAGCGAGAAGAGGTTTCAAATCGAGAATACCTCGATAAAACCTAATGAAATAACAATGATGTAGAAAAAATATTAAAAAATACAATTTCATTGATCTTGTATAGAATATTTGCCTCTGAGAATTTTTTTATTTGAAAAAAAAACAACAGCTACAAATAAACTTCTTGATTTTTTCAGTTTACATAGAATCAGTCAAAAATATGAAAAAATCCAATAGAATTTTAAGGGAAATTGGGTGAAACTTTCATTTCTTATGCTGTTTTGTGAAATTATTTCGTGAATGAAAAAAAATAAAGATTTTCATCAAATAAATACTCGATTAATAATTTTTATGCTAGTAACAATTTATTCTACAACACAGTAAATATCGAAAAAGATACAGATTTTGTTGATTCGTTTCTCTAGAGGTAAAAATGAGTTCAAAGTGTACTGGAAAATTGAGCAAATGTGTATGTGTTTCTGTAGAGTGTATGAATGTGTTTATAGCGACAGTCGATTAATAGAAAGTCATTATTGCAGCTTCCTGTATCGTTGCCCATGGCAAATAATTAACCCATAATCAATACAAAAACATTATTTTTTAAATAAAAACAAGCAAAGCAATGGGGCCACAAAAATTTTGATGACTAATTTCATAACATCAGCAGAAAGCGATGGATAAATCTAGCGTTAAAAAAATCCACATACCAAACATTATTAGCAAATTAATCACAGACGCTATGAATGAACAAAGGTGGCACTTAGAAGCATTTAATGAATTCAGCACAATGAGAATGCGTTTCAGACCATTCTTCTCATTTCGTTCTCGACTAAATGCTATTGTCTAGTTACAGTCCACACTGAGAGAAAAAAAAATCTCAACTAAAAAAATCGATTCCATTTCTAAAACAAATATTATTTCATATGAACATATCAAATGATGAAAATATTTATCATGAGTGGAATGTACAAAAGTGGAAAGTACAAAATTGTCAGCCGTTGAGTTTAACAAAAAAAAAAAATGAATGAAAATTTTCGAGTAAAATTAATGGTTGGTAATATTTTATATCCAGTTTCACTTTGATAAGTGGGAGCAATTAATCTGAGATTTTGAAATTTATCTAGAGTCACTTGGAACATTCAAAGAAACGGAAAGGATTCATTCCAAAATTTTCATATTGAACATAATTTTTGTAGCGAGTATAAATTTTTTAATACAATGTGTGTGTGTACAGTGGGATTTTGCGCATGTGAGTTGTAAAATAGGAAAAAACTTTTTAAACTCGTGCGTGTTTGACCTCACACGAGTCCAAAACTTCTTTGTCAATTATATTGAAATTAACTATTTTTTTCAGATTTTTGGAGAGTGTCTTTAATATTTCAATTTTTTCCTAATCAAAAATTCATTTTCTCTGTGCTAAGACTGTGTTATTTTGTCATCGATGATTAACTAATGATTATCAATAATGGGAGCCTTCCAATGGAGCGTAGACTCACCTAGAATGTTGAATGTTGAATTTATTTGAAATTTAAACTTTTAAAATGTAAGTAATGTGCATATTACGTTAATTAATAAATGTATTGCTGCTCAGTTCTAGGATTTCTCTCTTTTCTTTCTTACTATTCCATTAAAAAACTCATTTATTACTTTTGAATATTTGAAAAGTTGAAACAAGGTAGGATATGAGCACACAAATAATGTACACTTTAAATTTCTCTGCAAATATAAAAACCTTAATCAATTATTAATGAAATGAAATCATATTTTTTTTTTTCGCATCTATAGCCTTTTCTCTTTGACTAAGCTCAATCAATCATTCCAACATAAATAAAACGAACGTCATTCAGAATATCGAGTATTAAATGAATATGTCATGTTGCTCTTTCTCTCAGTGCAGTATTCAACAGTTTAACAGACAAATGGTAATTATACACAAATTTTCTCGTAGTGGATAGTATTAGAATCTCGTATATTTGGTCATTAGTCTCTTATCACTAATCGTATCAGTATATTCAGAGGAAGATTTCATCCGTTAATGTGCAGATGTGCTTGAAAGAATATCCCAGTTCCCTTGACACAATTTGAGATTAAAATCTCGTACTAATTCTTAAGGCAATTATCAGCTTCCTCTGTCCCAATTTACCTGACCCCTTCATACTCTCCAATTAGCGAGGGAACTTTCATTTTTTAATATTCACATGATTTCTATCCTCACTCCTTTATCCTATTCTTTTACTCACTCTAACGTCAATACTCTCTCTTTTAATTCTAGAACAGTTACATTAGTTTTGATTCTATGATTTCATTGGATAATGTGATTATCGTAGTTTCTACTTCGTTAGTTCATCTGTACCATTTTGATTGCTATATAATGATATTGGGTATCGTTCGGTGGAATCTAATGTCGTTATAGATTTGATTATGCAGTCATTGAGTTTAACATGCGCTTTACATGAACACATGGTAATTGTAAAAAATCAATGATTGAATGGTATCTTCGTGAAGGTTAATTAAAATATTCTAAAAAATATACATATTTATATACCCTGTGAAATAATTAATCGGGGTTACTCTCCATTTACTAGGAAGTCTCATAATTTCTAGAGTAACAAGTAGAAATGAGGAAGAATTAACACAGGGTGGTAAATCTCAGGGTTGCCTCGTAAGAAATCTCTTCATTTTAGCTGGGGTATTTTCTTGTGGCCCACGATCCTATCGCGGAGAATGTTGAAGTGTCCCTGTACCTGCGATACCTGAGCTTTCAGTGAGTCGGTCAGTTGCTTTTGCAGCTGTTGGACCTCCTGGATCTCTTGGCGGAGACTCTGATATTCGTCCTTGACTTGGGCTACTGAACGAATTAGGGTGAGAACTGACAGCTGAAACATTGCAATCGTTTGCGAGAATTTATTCTGACGAATGGCTGAGGATTATACTGAAATGTTGAGTTGAGTGAAACTGCATGATTTAGTTTGTTCATGTCTTGTTGGAGAGGAGGAGGCAAATTCAATGTTTTTTTTGCTAGAAGTATAATGATATTTGAGAAATTGAAAAACTGGGGAATGAAGAAGTAGGGATGAAGGAGGTTTTTGTTTCCTTAAGGAGTACCACCGTTTGGTAAGTAATTTTTTCAGACTGGAAATTTTTATGCCCAGAGTAGGTTTTTGTTATCAGATGTCAAACAATATAACATCCTAATTATTTTCGAAAGTTTTTAGACTCGAGAGGATTTTGAAGAATTCATTGCGAGAACAATCAATGAAAATAACGGTAGTTACAAAAATTATCTATTGATCAATGTCCTAAAGCCCAATAATTTTTTAAATAATATAAATAGTCTATTTGATAACGAGTGGAGATAAATATTTTCTGGCTCGTGACAGCTTTACAGAATGAGCTGAAGACGAATGATACAATCCCACGAACCAAAAAACACTTTCTCTACCAGTATCGAAAGATTTTTTATATCACAATGTACGGAAAACCGACGTTTTGGACATGCGAAGATTATTGTCTTCCATTTTATATCGATAATTAATAACCATAGTTACCTCATTTTCTGGATCTGGAAACTCCTTCTCGAAAGTCTCAATTTTCCAAGTGATTGAGGCTAATTTGCCATTAGCCCTGTGAACCTGAACAATTTCATTGATGTTAATTAACCCACAATTCTTCGATAAATGTCAGATACACTGAAGGGAAAACTAACATGTTCTTCCGGTTCGTATTTATACGTCTTAGAAATGAATGAGAGGATTTTAATTGGATAAATAGCTTCAATTTTTAATTAGATGATTTTTTAATGCAAGAGGGTTCTGATGTAAATCTATTTGAGAATTTTTGAGAATTAGAACCGGTGAAGAATTTTTCTCTGCTCCACAATAACCAAATACTTGCTACAAAAGGTGGATCATCTACACTAAACCTCGACGGTTTCAGGATGACGATAGCTCTTACAGAGGGAAGTTTATAAAAATTTGATATGTTATTAGAAGCTTCTATCATATTATGATTTTCTTCAAACATTAATATCAAAATGGAAAATGCTATTCCTGGGATTCGTATAGAATGAACATTTTCCGGGATAAAAATATCTGTGTGAGCATAAACTAACGAAGAAGCCGTGCTAAAAGTGACACTTTTTTTTGTCCGAAGAACAAGATTTTTTTTAGAAATCTTAAACATATTTTCACAATAAACAATTTTGATTTGGTGTAAGTGTTACACATTTAACACAGAACAATCATTTTGGATAATTTTCGCTAATCAATTTTTTTTGAGACAAATTAGATTTGTGTGCGATTTTTGTTGTTTTGCTCTCCTTATTATTTTTTTAGGATATACTAGATCTATTTTTGCGATATAAATTTTTCAATCTGAATCCACGTTTCGTAAATTTGACAATGAAAATCCTATTTTGATGACTTTTAACAATCAACGATTTTTACAGAAGTGAGATTTGCCAAACTTATTGTTTTTCTCTCAATGTAGACTAGGTTAAATGTGGAAAAGTAACTCACACTCTGCTCCAAATTCATGATAGCCGACTCCATGGCTGGCTCCTTTGATTCTGCGTTGATTCCGGATATCATGAAGCCTCGAGAACTCGTCAATTGCCGTTAATGACTCCCCAAAGTAATTAATAATTAGAACGATAGCCGGCGGCGAGAGCCGGTTAATAAGTCACAATCAGCCCAATTTCCCTCCTGAGAGAAGCCCTGGCTGTCGTTGGCCGACTGACGTTATTTTCAAATGTCGAGCTGGTTTCTCAAGTGACCGTGGTGCGTCACCACCGTCGCAGTGCGCCGGAGGCGGCAAATTTCAATTATCCCAGATGTTTTTCGATCCCATTGTCTTCGCCACCACCAACGGTAGTTGATGGCAAATGAACGAGCATTATCTTTTAATGGCACTGGTTATAAAAAAGCGAGAGAATGATAAAAATAGCGGCCGGTGGATCTTTTTTTTTTACGATGGATGGGTAAGTTTGCGGAGGCTGAATGCTCTCAATGGACCCCAAGCGTATAAAAGAAAATCGATGGCGGTGAGTGCAAGGAGGCAAAAAGGGGGGAACGAGGTCATGCATTTATAAAATATCTGTTTCGTACAGCTGATGGAGTACATGATACATGTAACGAGGATATTTCGAGAATTGTTTCTCATTTCCAGGCTTGACCCAGATTTTTGATAATACAGCCAGAGAAAAAACTACTTTGGATAAAGATGATTTATTTCATGAGAAAAAATGTTCTCATGACATTTTTTTTAATTGTCGAATTTTCTGATAAATGATTCTGTCCTCATATTGAAAGACAGAATAAAGAAGTATCTCGAGAGGATGAGATTCTCGTTTTTTTTATTGATACCATTTACGAGGGTTGCTACTCATTTCGAAGCTCTACCCAGATTTTTTATGATAAAGGGAGAGAAAAACTCAGTTGGAAAGGGGAGATTTATACGATGCAAGCAAATTTTCTCTTGTCAATTTTAAAAATCGTCGAGTTTTGTGACAAATGATTTTGTCCTCACGTTGATGAATAGGAGTGTTTTAAGATGAGGAGATTCTCTTTTTTCACTGATATCATTTTTGAGAATCGCTTCTCATTTCAAGACTCGACCCAGATTTGTTAAAATAAAGGGGGAAAAAAACTACTGTGGATAATGAGGATTTATTTCATGCAAAAAAATATTCATTTGTGAAATTTTTTATTTATCTAATTTACTCATAAAACGATTTTGGTCTAGACTAAATGATAGAAATCTTTCAAAAGGATGAAATTTTGTTAGCAAAACATTTTATTATGGTATTAAGGGACCGTTCAAGGTCAATTTACAATAGATATTATAATAGTAAGACGTTCCGAAGTATTTACAAATATTGTGACAACTTTGAATTATTAGTGGCGCTATGGAATTCCATTTTTCGATGGCTTTTTCTCAATGGATGCGTTTTGTGTAAGAATTGTTTGACATATTAAATTTTCAGGGTTTTTCTACTTGTTTAGTATTTTCCTCTCCATTCCACCGGCAAAACTGGCAAAGAAATAGAAAATTTGAACCGAAGCATTGTCACAAATCATGTTCAGTGAAAACTATTTCCTTATAAGAAAAATCAGCAGAATTTCATCTTCCTGCAAGAGCGGTTAAAATATTGAGGCATTCAGCCAATAATAAATAATACATAATAAAAGTGAGAAAAGTGATATTGCTTACAAGCAATTATATTCTAGATATAATCCACACTACGTCAGTTTTTGACAATAAGTATGCGAATGCCTGAATATTATTTCGGAAATAATTTTATTATTTCAGTAGGAGAGAAAAATTATTTTTCTTCAAGGGTTTTCCCATTTTTTTAATTAACAAGAAAGTGGTACGTCAATCTTTTTCGTCAAAAGTTCTTTTTTCTCTCAGTGTAAATGGTTCCCAAAATGGTTCTATTAATTCCCAAGACACAATATGTTCAACAGTTGTAAATTGAATTGTCTCTTTTTCCCAAAAGTAATAGGTTTTCTTCAAAATTTTTGGGAACTCTTCATCCGGGGACCCATAAAAAAACCCACAGAGTCCATATTCATAAGAATTTCAAGGATCGCGCCGAAAGCCAGCCCAGGAAGACAAATCCAGAACGACAAGCAGATACTCAATCTAATTTATTCTCAAATTCTAAACTATTCCCCCAAAATACAATCACCAACCGGTTCTCCCTTGGTCTATTCCCTTATTTGTACCCATTTATTCCACTATTTTTACTTGTTCCCGCTAATCACCCACGCCTCTTATTAAAATTTCGCTGGCCAGGTGTAACAATCACCCCGGAAATATCTATTCGCTGGCCTTCATCACTTATTCCCTCTGCGAATGTTATTTTTCGATATTCGATTTAACGAACGAAAGGATCATCAAAGGACACTCCCGAGTGGGTGGATAAGTCCACGGTCGCGAATCCTTATTAGCCAAGGAATCATATTACCATATGAATAAGAACTGGAGTCAATGACATTTTTAAGACTGTTCAAGGCATAAATTGCGTTGAGTTTGTCGAAGTGTTTTGGCTGTGTGAAATAACTGATACACCTTGAGTCGAAAAGGCCAGCCTCCCCCTCACCAATTCCATTTCACACATTTTTTTTTTATGATAAATTGAGCGTTTCCGGCGGGCAGGCCACTATCAGTCGTGGCCCCGAGACTTCCGCGTGACTCTTGGTATTAATGAAGGGGATTAAGCCAACAGGAGAGTATAAAAATGAAAGACTGCGAAGCTCGAAATCCAGTGATCGCCGGTGCAAGCATTATTGTCACAGCCCGCCAAGATGGAATTTCGATACACTTTATTTTTGTTTGCTATTTTTTTGGTAAGGTTGACGAACGCGTGGCCCTTTGCCTGGCGGAGAAATTCGGAGGACAATGATGTGGACAGTTCTAATGAACTACTGAGCCACCTGGGACATTTGGAGGAGAAGATGTTCGGTGTACCGAGCAATGAAACTGGAGCTAAAGTCGCCGGGTGGAGCGAAGAGCTGGGCATTAATCCGGAGGAGATGGGCGAGTATGCAGAGGGTGATATACTTTTTCCACTGGGACTCTCCAGGAATGGACTTCTTGCGCAGTCCTCGCGCTGGCCCGGGGGAGTCATTCCGTACATGATCAGCCCGTACTTCAGTGAGTTACAAGTGTTTCATTTGTAAAGATGTAGAAAAGAAATTCGTTGACAAAATGCAGTGATTTTCATAGATAATTTTGTTAAATTTCTAGTGGTAATTTTAATTGTTCATCGCAGATTTGAGTAATCAATTCTGCAGCTTCGGTGCTAGCTTTTTTTACTCACTAGAAATCATTTCGTACAGGACCTTTTTTTATTTGATTTTTTTGACTTTTTCCGCTTTAGTTTTCTGCTCGTTCAATTAGACAGTTGAGAAATTAATTTTCTTAGAAGAAATCATGCGTGGAAATTCTTACAATAAGATTCCGAATATAAGATACATAGGACAATTAATATCTACATATTCGTATCTCCTGGGCTCCGAATTTTTTAATTTCTTCATTGATAATTATTGAATTAATTTGCTCGTCCAGAGATTCTTAAAGGTGATAGACAGATGGCCGGGCTATCGGAGCAAGTGCTCGACCGAATCAACGTTTTGTTTTATGAAATTATGTTTTAACACTTCAATGATCATCAATCAATTAATGCCATTAGTTTTTACTGGAAAATTCAAGTAAAAAATGAGAGATATCCTTAACATTTAAGGCCCGGATCGATTATCTTTTCGAATGTTATCTACGTTCAAATATATTATCTTTCCTGGGAAAATTATTTAGACTTTTCGATGTAATTTTTTGTAGCAATGAGTGTGCCGATAAATATGAATTTATAATGAAAAAAAAACTAAAAAAATAATGGAAGGCCGGTAAACAGCATTTCGTACAAGCCAATAAAAATTTTGTGATTTACCTAGGAGTGCGGCTATCAGCCGCCGAGTTTTCGGGGGGTGCCGGGAGGGGGGAATGATTTCGTGATAAATCCCATTTTGCACTTGATATCGGCACAAAATCACAAAAAACGTTCTTTACCGGGCTTTGTACTATTATTAAACTAATTATAAAAATATTCTTACAACGGAAGAATCGTAATTCACGACGTAATATTACATCGCAATTTGTATGTGATCAGCTGTTAGTTTATAGGTTTTTCGTAGGAATAAAAAACAAATGACAACCGATAACTAAAAAAATTCTGGGCAATGTTACTAAATCCCTATAAAATGACAGCTGATTACATAAAAATTGCGATGTAATATTACGTCGTGAATTACGATTCTTTCGGTGTGAGAAAAATTTTTATAATATACGGGTGCGGTTTACCCATAGGTAAATCACAAAATTTTTATTTGCTTGTAGGAAACTTACTACGAAATATAGTACATTTTGACACTAGGCCGTGAAGAACTTTTCTGGCAAATATGAGGTTACAGGACGAGCCGAAGGCGAGTTCTGTAATCATATGAGGCAGA
>JAPYZM010003238.1:0-11669 GCA_030522845.1 Psyttalia concolor
GTTGAAGAGTACGATTCGCTCTCTGCGCGTTGGACGCAAGTCCAAGACGTGACTCCGAGACACAACTTAATTGTCAGCCGTCCGGGCTAGGTATAACTACCCTGGTCGCTACACCGTCAATTAAAAGAATAGGAGTTATTCCCATAATGGATTTAATGGAACCAAAATGATAGTTTATCTATAGAGAGGAAAGATAATACGAACCCTAACCATTCGGAAGCATATTGCTAATTTATTAACAAAAACAACTATATGATATACAAAGTTAGAGAAATTCTCCACTTGTATTTTTATATAGACGTTTCGGAAAATCTTCAAAAGATTCTGGTAAAGTGATCTAAGACCTGCTCTCGGATTTCGACCGCGTAAAAATCCGGTTTTCCTTTGGTACCTATAATTCTCTGTGCCTTGTTCCCTCGCGGCGCCACCGCAAATTATTACTTCGCGAGGGAGGTCTCAGCTGTTTGCTCTACCCCGTACTTATCTAATGTACGTCCCCCTATCCTGCAAAGATCCAACGTGTGATTGAGAGATTCCAAAAAACAAATTTCTCACCTATACTGTAGCCTTGCGCTCGCATTCCTCATTTTTCAGCTCCATGATGACTTCAGCCACGAAGTTGCTCGTTTCCTTCCAAGCTGTCTGCGAGGAGAGAATTGTGTCTACCTAATTCTCGGGTGTGACCGTTTTTCCCAGGGCAGACTCTCAACGACATCTGACATCATTGAAGGGAGGGCATACCAAAAATACATGCTCTGTATTGTCGCCGACTCCCATACAGCTGGGACACCCGAAGAATCTTTATGTTTAAATTTATGAAGGTACGATCAGGTATATCTTAGAGCATCTGCGTGAGATGGTGGTTCACTTCTCCATGGTGACGGTTAATCCAAACTTCGATCTTCGCGATCAAGCGATGAGTTCATCTCCTCTTGGTAGAGTTGTCAGTTCAGCTGCCACCGTTTGAGGCTGTTTGGCCTCTCTTCCGCAGCAAGTTCTACAACATTCAGTGTTTCCGATCTCCTCTTTTGGAAGAGAGATCTTCGCTCTTCAGCTAATACCTCTATTTGTAACATTCCTGAACTGACGCACGATGCGTCCTCAGATACCGTTCGGTATGCACTCGCAACTCTGAGAACACTCAACCGATAGACAGACGCAACTTTACGGCGACCTTCTTGCAGCTGGAGTACGTCAGCCCAGATGGGAATACCATATGTAAGGACTGACGTAACCACTGAAGACAGCAGCGCTCGTCTTCGTTGTTTAGAACCTCCGATGTTGGGCATCAGGCGTGCCAAAGTGGATCTGACTGCAGATGCCTTTAGGCTAACATGCTCCACTTGCTTCTTGACGTTAAGTCGGGCATCGATTGTCACCCGCAGAGAGCGGATGTACGCCTACGAGGTGATTTCACAGGAGCCGACTTGCGACTTGATTTTCTCGATCTTCTTTCTGCTAGTTACTAGGACGACTTCGGTCTTATGTTCAGCCAGGCCTCAATCCCACTGTATTCATCCAACCAGAGATTAGTTCGAAGGTCATGTCGAAACTGAGGTTGATCTCTTCAATATATTTACCCACGATGACCACGGCTACATCGTCCGGTGATGCCACGAGTTTGGTTTCCCTAGGCAGCTTTAGCTTCAGCAATCCGTCATACATGATGTTCCATAATATAGGTCCTAATACCGAGACTTGGTAACTCGGTAACTCTGTATTCCATGGGACCGACCTCCGTGTCATACTTGAGAACTCTCCAGGTAAAATAGTTATCGATCATTTCCTGCAAATATTTCGGTACTTCGAATTTTGTGAGGGCCTCCATGATGCAATCCCTCTTAATCGAGTTGAAAGCATTCTTAATGTCGAGTGTCGATACCAAGCAAAACTTCTTTGAGCCACCACGCCATCTTTTTCCAGAAATCGCGTCTCTGGCGGCGCCCATGACAAGGTTGATGGCGTCCAAAGTTGATCGGCCTTTCCGAAAACCATATTGACTTTCGGCAAGCAGAGGTTCAACTGCTACTTCAATCCGTTGGTGGATAATACGCTCGAATATCTTACCAGCGGTATCAAGCATGCAGAGTGGGCGATATGATGATGGTTCATCTCGCAGTTTCTTCCCTTTCGAGAGTAATACCTGCCTCTGGTGCTTCCACATGACAGGAAAGATACCTTCCTTAAGGCATTTTTTGTTGACAACTAGAAAGATGTGAGGCATCGCATGAATTGCCGATTTGAACGCGATATTCGGGTTTCCATCCAAGCCCGGAGCCTTGGTGTTTCACTGTCTCGTGCACGCATTTATCAGCTCCTCGTTGGTTATTTTTGGTACCATTTCAGCTGCGTCTTGTTCTGCAGAATGAGAAAGTTCTGCTTGTTGAGGGAACTTCGACAATTGTATTCAGGAGGATAGGACATGATGGAGATGGCATTGGTTGACTTTTCAGTCGTCTCATTACCACCTTGTAAGGTCTGCCTCACGAGTCGCTTTCTACCGCGGAAAGACGTTCGCTCCAGCATTCCTTTTTACTCTTTTTGATGGGCTCGATAAGCTTTTCGCGTGCCTTCTTATACCTCACCTCAAGTTCCTCGAAGTTTGGTTGTTTCCGCCCACGCTGAGACAATCTCGTAGCTGTGTTGCACGCTATTAGAAGGCCGGTAATGGTATCGTTCCACCAGTACACCGGTGGACGACCATTCATTGTTCGTTTCCTTGTCATGGCCGCATCACAAGCTTTTATCACTGTTTTCATGATATTTTATGCCATTTCGGTTGCACTGGTGCCGCTGATCTGGCCACATTCTAATACTACGCAAAAAGTACTAGGGCCGAAGAGGCTAAATCTCCAACCGACATCATTAGTCTTCAAAGTATGGCCTGGTGGTCCCTCGCAGTATAGATGTCAGTTGCTGTCAATGAGCTATTCCGCTTGGCAAGGGCTGCTGACGAAGATGAGGTCTACAATTGAGCTCACCTCCCCTCTCCTGTAAGTCGGCTCATTACCACAATTCAGAAGAACCACATCTAATGTAGCCATGCCTTCCAACACCTCTTGTCCCCTATTATCGGTTTCCTTGCTTCCACCGTCAACTGCCCAGGTGTTGAAGTCCCCGGCTATTGCAACGGGAAAACGCTGCTTCGCATGCTGTGACATTCGACCTAAGACATCCGTGAACTCATCGAATGAGAGGCTGAGTAGAGCTATAGAAATATATTCCATTCAGCTTCGGTACCACAAAACTGGCCTGTTTGTCGGTGGTAACGCTCTGGAAAACATAGTGGCTTTAGCAGAGGCATCCCTTTCTCGAGGTTGATTGGCAAGGTGTCTATATGGCTCCGCGATCAGTTCAAGGTCTGGCTTCAATTCACACACGGTTTGCAAAAGGAGATTGTGTGCGGCCTCACAATGATTTAAGTTGACCTGAAGTATCTTCATCGTCGCTATTTTCCAGCGCCTTGACTGCCACCCTATATAGGAGGCTATATGCTACTCCCAGCTATATGCTTATGTTTTCCGCGCTACCTTGTTCAACGCAGATTGCACACCTGGCTTCTTTCTTGCAGTCGAGAGCTTTATGATCAGCCTCTCCACATTTCGGGTAGCGCCTGAACTGGTCAACGTCTCTTTTACATCCCATGTTGGCCTCATCGTAGCGGTAACACGCAATTTACCCATCCCATTCGAATTTTACCTTTCTCCACTAATTTCGAGGCCACGTCAGAGGCGATTCTGATGGTCGCTCTTTGCGTTCCAAAGACCTTCCGAAGACACGTGATGGCGCGTATGGGACGTTATTGTCCACACCGTCTTGCTTCCGCATCGCCTCCCAGATCTCTTCTTTCGTCGTGATTTCGTCGACGCCTTTTATTATTAACTCCATTCCTGCAGTATAACTTACTACCTCTGCATCGTCCTCGAGAACGTCTGCCATGGCAGTTTGTAGTTGGGACGCACGTGCCAAGTTGTTCTTGTTCAGATCAATGAGGAGTGCACCATTCTTCGTTCTGCGAATGTTATCCGTGAACTCTTCCGAGTCACCGACCTCCTGTTTTACCTTGTGAAAAATATCGGCGTAGCTGTTTCTCTCCCTTGCTGTGAGGAACAATGCTTCTGCATGAGTTTTCGGTCGCGATGCACTTTTCAGCCATGTGTTCTTCGCTACCTTCTGCCAGTCTTGCTTTTTTTCCGCCACTTTTCGGTAGATAGGCGGCGCGTCGCATTGAAACTCCCGTACCTGCTCCATCTGCAATTGCCGGATTCCTTCGGGATCGTCTCTTTGCTTCCGCCGTTTTTTGCGAGACTTCTTAGATCCCGCTGATGTGCGGTGTGGGAGTGGACTCTTTTTTCCGTTTACCCTCCCCTATATCATTGGATATGGGCGTGATCTTATCTGTATTGTTCTTCAGAACACTGGAGTACGTACAAGTGAGCGATGGTGTTGCCTGTGAACTTTTGTCTATGACGGTGGTTGATTCACTGACCCTTTCCAGGACTACGTTTGCGGTCTCACGCAATCTGGCGCACTTCCTGTACTCAATCAGGCTCGCGTTAGCCAGAATGGTAACTCAGCGTGCAGGTTCTTTTTAGTTTTAATAAACGCGTGCATCGACTCGATGGCTTTTTCCAGCTCTACAAGGGACAGCCTCGTTCTCTGCCTCGGTTCTAGGAATTCGTTATACTTGAGCGTAGCCCGGTGTTCCGAATCTCAGGGGAATCACCCAGTTCCACTTGTAGCATTCGAGGCCAAGTGGTCCACCTTACTGGAGCGTGATGAGTGGCTCCTACCACAATCTGTCGAGACAGCAGCGGCCACGGGGGCTTTCACCCGATCGAAACCAGTGGCAGAATTTTCCTTTTTGGATGTGCCTGCGTGGTCTATTCGCGAGCCCTTCCGGTTTTCTGTGTTTGGGCTGTTGTAGGGATCCCACGCTGTGCACCCTTTTAGGGTTGGATTTCCCAGAAGGTGTTGGTTCACGTCGACGCATTTGATTTGGTCGATAGCCTATATTCTCAACACTAGCTGGGAATATCGAGCTTTCTCCTATTTACCACTTAGATACGCACCATGTAGCAGAATCTTCCAGGCTGTAGAACTCACGCAGAGTAGAGGCGGTCCTCTCCGAAAGAATCCATGTTGAGAATTAGGCTTCTCTAAACTGCTTTTTAGTCGCGATAAATCCCTTCAGCTCCTCCACCAACGATAAAGTCCTGCAGTTCCCAGGAGTAGTGCCCATGGTGTGTGTGTGTGTGTATGTGTGTGTGTGTGTGTTTTTATTTAAGAGGTTTTGAGGGAGATTTTTACTTAGTAGAACTTTTTTTCCTCTCATTACCTCTAATCTATAGGACCTTCATCTCTCGAGGCACGACCGTTAGGTATTACTTCACGAAGAGGTTCTCAGCTCACTGCTCTTCCATGGTTTTTACCTCCTGTACATCTTCCTAATCTGAAAAGATGTTATATTCAATTAGGAGGTTCCAAAGAAAATTTCTCACCTATACTGCCACCTTGCGCGCGCATTCCTCATTTCTGAGTTCTCCTATGATCTCAGCCGCAAAGTGACTCGTTGCATCCCAGGATGCTTGCGATGACATCATTGCCTCCACCAGGGTTTCCGGTACGATCTTCCTTCTGAGTTCGGACTCCCAGTTGCATTGGATTTCACTGAAGCGAGGGCATGCGAAGAACATATGTTCCGCATCATAAGCCATACCTATGCAAATGCAACACCCTGGAGAATCTTCGTGCTTAAATCTATGAAGATAAGCCCGAAAACACCCATGTCGTGAAAGCATTTGACAGAGATAATAGTTCAGTTGACTATGCTTTCGACTTACCCACACTTCCACTTTAGAGATCCGGCGATGAGTCCATCTCCCCTTCGTAGAAGTGTCCCATTTTAGCTGCCAGAGATCCAATCTATGTCGTCTTTCCTCATTCCTCAGCTCTTCAGGAACCAGCTTTTCTGACGTCCTTCGCCCGTACAAAGATTTGCGCTCTCGAGCCAGTACTTCTCTCTGCAACAGTCCAGCGATGACACATACCACGTCCTCAGAAACTGTCCGATAAGCACCTTCAACTCTAAGTGCACTGAGTCCATAAACTGGCGCTATATTACGTCATGCTTCCTGCAATTGAAGTACATTCCCCCAAATGGGAATAGCATATGTGAGCATCGAAGTAACCACTGATGACAACAGCGCTCGTCTCCTCTGCTTGCATTCTCCGATGTTTGGCATAAGGCGTGACAGGGTGGATTTTACACCAGATGCTTTAGCTCCCACGTGCTTCGCTTGCTGCTTGAAACTCAGTCGCGCATCGATCATCACCCCCAGCTATCGTATGGATGGCTGAGAGGTGATTTCATAAGACCCGACTTGCAGCGTTATCGTCTCAAGCGTCTTCCTGCCCGTGATCAACACTGCTTCTGTCTTTTGTTCCGCTAGGTTCACTCCGACAGAATCTATCCAGCAGCGGATTATGTCGAATGTTGTTATTACGACGTAACACTTTGAATGAACCTGAAGCCGCGCTCGCATGAGCGACAACGAGAGTAGCGCCTCACAGAAGCTGCCTCGTCGGGGAAAAACGGTCGCGTGAGCCAACGGTCATTCCTAGTTGTATGTCTGACGCCATAACAACCACAATTTCATTTTGCACATCGTGTTTATTAACAATATCTTTGTTCTAACGGAACAACATCTATAAACCTGATCAGTAGACACGTGAACTGAATTTTATCGAATCGGTGAAGCTTTGCTAACAAATCTTTATCGAACCAACGAAGGGCAGAAAGTTTTAACCTTTCTGTCCAGCGTGGCGTTGGAAGCCACGCTGAAGTGTCCCCACGTGATATCTCATTAACAAAAAACGATCTAAAATCGAATATCGTTAATTTTATCAAGTGGTTCAATTATCACAACTAATAATTAAGAATTAGATCCAAGATTAAATTAAATCAAACGTGTGTATGTCGGTGTCAATTTTTGCAGTCAATATTTCTTAATGCAATAAATCTGCGTTTCTATGCCGAAAGGCTTTTTCCCAATACTTGTGGTGTGAATTATTTCTGACCTTCATTTTTAGTTATAACAAATTTAATACAACTGTCATACCACTTGAGGTATGGCAGTAATTGAAAATCGTTCAGTTGTACTGAAAACACGCTTTATGTCCGCGAGGTGCTTTCTTACGATGACCACGGCAACGTCATCTCCAAATGCAACAAGCTTCGTCCGCCACGGCATCTTCAGCTTCAGCAACCCATCGTAAATGATGTCCCACAATAAGGGACCCAGCACTGAGCCTTGGGGTACAACTCCTCTTACTTTGTACTTTTTGGGGCCATACTCCGTGTCATACTTAAGGACCCTTTCGGTGGAATAGCTGGAAACCATTCTATGCACGTGCCCTGGTACTTCCAATTTGTCAAGAGCCCCCATAATGCAGTCCCAACTGGCTGAATTAAAGGGATTTTTTATATCCAGTGACACTGACCTTACTGCCATTGAGCCATCGTTGCCCTGCAATCGTATCTCTCGCTGTTTCGATGACCAGGTTGATGGCATCCAATGGGGATCGGTTTTTCCGAAAACCAGATTGGTTGTTGGGAAGCACGGCGACAACTGCAGTTTCTATCCTCTGGTCAATGATACGCTTGAAAATCACACCCGCTGTATCGAGCATGCAGAGAGGACGCCAGGATGAGGCTTCGTCAGGTGATTTATTCCCCTTTGGGCGCAATACCAATCTCTGCTGCTTCCAGATGGCAGGGAAGATGCCTTCTTTAAGACACGCGTTGTATACCTCTAGGAACTGCTAGGGTATCGTGTAGATGACCAGTTTCAACGCAACGTTAGGAATTCCATGCATCCCTGGAGCTTCGGAGTTTCCCACTCTTTTGCGGCCTCCATCAACTCTTCTCTGGTGATATTCGGAACAATCTCTCCTTCCCATTCTTCAGTATTCCGGCAAAAATCCGAGTGACGTGAAAACAGTACCTCCGCAATTCTTTTTAGGGGTAACACGCACGATGGTGATGACATAGATTGACTTCTGAGTCGTGTCATCGCTACCTTGTAAAGCATGCTCTATGGTTCGCTTTCTAGCTCGGAAAGAAGTTCGCTCCAGCATTGCTTTTTACTCTGTTTTTTGGCTTTGATGAACTTCTGACGCGCCTTCTTGTACTTCCTCCCCAACTCTTAGAAATTACGATTCTTCCTACCACGCTGGGGTTACCTCCTAGCTGCGTTACACTCCTTCCACAACACAGCGAGGGTCTCATTCCACCAAGACACCGGTGGATGACGGTTGGTTCTCCGTTTTCTGGTCATAGTGGCATCGCAGGCGTTAATGGCCTTTCTCATAATGTGCTGTGCCTTCTCAATTGCATTATGACAACTAATTGAACGATCGTCTAATGCCAATGTGAAGAAGATGGGATCAAAAGTATTCACTCGCTAGTCAATGCTATTCATCTTCTTTGTTGCTATTCCGGGTTTCGGTTCATAAGGATCCCCCTGAAAATAGCGCGATGATCGCTGGCAGTGTAGATATCAAAAACCGTTCAGGAAAAGTTTCTCTTGGGGGGACTACTGCTCACGAAGGTTGGGTCTACTGTTGAGGTCTTCTCTCCTCTTTCGAAGGTGAGTCCATCGCCGTTATTTAGAAGGACAATATCCAGGGAAGACATAGCCTCCAATAGCGCTTGTCCCGTCGGTTTAGTCTCATGACTGTCCCAGTCGACCGCCTCGGCGTTGAAGCCCCCCCGATAGCGATATAGAAGTGCTGCTTCGCGTCCTCAGTCTGTCCGTCCAGGAAATCTATGTATTCATCAACGGTGAGGCTTGGTGGAGCATAATAGCTGTAGAAATAAATTCCATTCAGCTTAGCCACCACGAAGCCAGCCTGATCGGTGGGAGCTACGCTCTGGAACGAGTGCTTTCCACAAAATTAGATGACTGCCGTACCATTATGGTCCGTCTTCCACTGCTGAATACTCAGATATCCGTACGGCTTCGGGAGAATTGCCAGATCGATCTTCAGCTCCCGCAATGTCTGCAGAAGTAGATCGAGTGCTGCCTCACAGAGAATAAGGTTGAGCTGTAGTACCCGCATTACCGTTTCTTGTTCATCTTCTGATGTGCCGCCCTGAAAACGGGGCATCTGCCGCTACCGGCAATATGAGCACAGTTCACAGTGCACAGATGGATCTGTCACAGTACATAAGACACAATGGGCTTTTCTTTCACAGACATCCGCTTTGTGTCCATCTCTCCCATACTTCGTAGAGAGCTTCCCTCGGTCTACTAAACTCTTGCAGTTCATGGCGACCCCCATCACCCCCAGGTACCGGATGCATGGCTGGTAGGTGACTTCACAAGACCCGACTTGCAGTGTGATTGTCTCGATCTTCTTCCTACTGGTGATGACTACGGCTTCTGTCTTCTGTTCTGCCAGGTTCAATGCAACGGAATCCATCCAGTGGCGGATCTTCTCGAAGGTTATACTGAAGACACGCTTCATGTCCTCGAGACGTTTTCTGACGATGACCACGGCCACGTCATTGACAAATGCGACCAGTTTCGTCCGCGAGGGCAGTTTCAGCTTCAGCAGCCCATCGTACCTGATGCATCCATAAGAAGGGACCCAGGACCGAACCCTGCGACACTCCTCCTGTAACCGTGTACTTTTTGGGCCCAGTCTGCGTGTCATACATGAGGACTCTTCCGCTGAAGTAGTCGCTGACCATCCTCTGCAATTGGCCTGGTACGTCTAGTTTGGCAAGGGCCTCCATTATGCAGTCCCACCTGGCTGAGTTGAAGGCGTTCTTGATGTCCAGAGAGACCACCAAACAGTACTCCTTAGTGCCATTCAGCCGTCGTTCCCCTGCAATCGCTTCCCTCGCAGTTTTGACGACAAGATTGACGTCATCTAGTGTGGACCGACTTTTTCGGAAACCATATTTATTACTGATGGATGATGCGCTCAAGAATCTTGCCAGCACTATCGAGTATGCAGAGAGGACGGTAAGATGATGGTTCGTTCGTTGGTTTATTCCCTTTTAGGAGCAGTACCAGCCTCTGCTGCTTCCACTTGGCAAAGTAGATGCCCTCTCTGTGGCACTCGTTGTAGACATCCAGAAACTGCTCTGGCATGATCTTAATGGCCAGTTTCAATGGGATGTTCGGGATTCCATCCGGCCCTGAAGCTTTGGAATTTCTCACTATTTTTCAGGCCTCCATCAGCTCCTATCTACTGATCTCCGGGACAATTTCACCTCCCCATAGGAGGATTGCGGTGAAATTCCTGTTGACTTGGGAACAGCGTCTCCACAATTCTCGTTAGGAGCACCGGACACTATGGCCATGGCATTGGTTCACGCTTGAGTCGTGTCATCACTAACTTGTAGGGCCTCCCCCATGGGTTGTTCTCCACTTCGGTGACTAGCTCACTCCAACATTGCCTCTTCCTGTGCTTGATAGCTTTGCTGAGTCTTCGACGTGCCTTCTTGTACTTGGTTTCTAACTCCTTGAAGTTGAGACGTTGCCTTCCAGGCTGAGATGACCTCCTGGCTGCATGCACTCTTTTCGTAATACAGCGATGATCTCATTCCACCAGTACACCGGTGGAGGTAACTCCTGCCGCACCCTTCTGAGTACCTCTGAGTACTGCCGTTTGTCCTTCGGACGTATTATTAGCGCATTTGGTCTTACCACTGGTGACCTATGCTTCACCGTCTTGCCAGCGGTTGGCTTCTCGGGCGGCCGCGCCTTCTGCCTCTTTTTCTTCGATTTTACCTCTTTCCACTCAGTCGGTTTAGACGGTTGAGTAGACCGCTTGTCTACCCCAGCTTTGATGATATTCAATTCGGTCTTCTTCGTTTTTTTTAAGTCCCTAGTGTCCGTTAGTGGCGTCTCTCGTGAGTGTCTCTTCACTGTAGGAGCCTTACTGTCAGACAGAGCAAAGCTCTCATCCTCAATCTCTGAGTCTATCGAGGTAGCAGTGCCCTCAATGACTATTCGCGTCCTGCTGGCAAAAAAAGCTGCCGGTATGGTCGGCAAGGACTTCACCCGTTCTCCGTGTGTAGCAAGCTGCCTCAGGCGTTCGGCCGGGGTGCTAATGGAGTTTACCAACTCTCCCATATGAGCGTTAATGCTCCTTTTTTCTCTTACATAGGCCATGAGGTCACCAATGAGCTGCTCATGTCTATCCCACGGCTTATTCAACTGCGTGCTCGCGCCCAGTTCTGCCTGTTGTGCATGCTGATGCTCATCTCTCCTTGTAGCGTGTAAGGCCAAGGATTTCACCTTGAGGGAACGTGATGATTAGCTCCTCCCGGAATCCAGGGAGCCAGCGTTGGCCACCGGTGTTTTCACCCGATCGGAACCAACGGCAGGGTTTACCTCTTTCAGAGGAGTTACCGCCTGGGATGATAATGTTTTATGACCACAACTGTCCCTTTTCAATTCGGCTGTTAGCAGAGCCACCGCGCAAGCTTTTCTAGGGAGCCCACCCTGCGCACCCTTAGTTGAGAGTTGGGTTTCTCTAAACTGCTTCTTGGTTGGGATGTATCCTTTAAGTCCCTCCACCAGCGACAAGGTGTTCCAGTTCTCAGGAGGGGCGTGTGCGTGTGTTTGTTTGTTTGTTTGTTTGTGTGTGTG
>JAPYZM010003240.1:0-11771 GCA_030522845.1 Psyttalia concolor
AAAAGGAGACGATAGTTTCATGATTTATTTGAATTTTCAGTGGAACATTGGAGAGTCAAGAAAAATGATTATCATTTCAGGTATATTTCTAGTAAATTTTTAGCAGTTTATAGTTCCATTAAAATTTCAAGAAAGTTTGTCTTTGGTAAATTGAAATTTTATGGAAAAATCGGTGGTACCGTTAATTTACGTTTGATTATTTCATGAAAAAATTATTACAAATCAGGGAAACTAAGATTGAGCTTAATGCTTCTGTGATCAACTCAAAGTATTTTAAACCATATTCTTCAGAGAAATTGTAATTTTGTAAAAGAATCTAAGACTTACTAAAATGGTACATTGACTTCTATTGAGAGAAAACAACCATTTGAAGTTCTAAATTTCAAAATAAATTTAAAAAATTCTTGGAAACATAGGTCCATTGATTTCAAAAGGAATTTTGTAAATTTCAGTGAAAATAAAACGATTATTTATCGGAAATTGATGGAAATCAAGAAAATTCAGGTTTAATATATTCTTGAATTTCAATTTCATCTTTTCAGAGGTTACATTTCACGAGATGAACACAACAATTGAGTAATAAAAAAATTAATATCGATTATATTGTCGGAAAAATGTTTTGTCACAGATGATAAGTTGGGAAACCCCTTGAGATCGAAATATTCGAGTATTGTCGAGTTAATCACTGTCGGCGTTATCGTTGGAACTGGCAATGATCTTGGGAACGTTTTTCTTGTCGTTGATGATCCCATGCTCTAGGAGAAAGCCCTCGACGTCTGATGCGTAGAAATCCGTCCCGAGATTTTCCGTTACACGAACGAAATTACCGATTACTTGACCGTTCTTGTAGATGAGAAGAGCTGGAACTCCGGATTTTTTAAAGTGCTTACTGAGGCCTGCGGCTGAACCTGAAAAATCATTACAATTACTATTTAAAGATAATTATAGAGCTTTGGGGATGACTCCATCATTTATTTAATTTGGGGAATTATTTTTAAACAATGTTAAAACACCAGCAAAAACTCATTTTTCAATAAAACTTACCAAGAATTTTGCAAAATTTGACGTATGAATATTCCTGAGCTAACGTTATCAAACAACCATTCATGGCATCACACCCAGGCGCCTTTTTTTCGTAGATATGAACGACAACAGTGACAGTCTTGTCCTCATCGTCAATTGCCTTTAAGAAGTCCTCGCCATTCGCTAGATTTATTAATTCTCCGAAGCGGAGTTTAGTGGCTTGAGCTAGCATTTCCTTCATCCTTTGTCGTTGGTACTCCAGGAGGAAGTCGTCCTCCAGGAGCTCGGCTAATTCGGGATCGTTTTCCTGAAGCTTATCTTTTTCGTCGTCTAATGTACTCCTGCACGTCAGTGTCAGTTTCTTCATCAATTCCACCCGCTCCTGCTCCTGCTCCTTACGCTTCTCAGCTTCTAGTTGCTTGAATCTCTGCCAATCCTGTTAAAACAAATATTGAGTTGCATTTGAAATAATAGCTCACGCAAATCAAATGAACTTTATTCGAAGCAAGTGAAGCAACCCGAGAAAGCTCCCATTCAAATTCGATTTTTTAATTTTTGTTTTATTTTATTCGGATTTTTATTCGTACCAAATTAATCCAGTAAAGTGGACGCAATGTTTCCTCAACTCAAAAAGATGATTAATTAGCGACAATTTGTGTATTCATCATAATCCTTGGTTGGAATAAAGGTAATTGTTTATTTCAAATCAATGAATAATTAATTTCATGCAATTGAAACATTGCAGAACACAAAGTGAATAGAAAATTCTAAAGGAAGAGTTTTATTTTCTTTAAACGCGTCATTTCCCTGGCTTTACAAAGAAAAAAAACAGATACGTCGGGTGTAAAAAAATACCCAGACGATTTATTTGACCTAAAACGGGTTCTTGCCTGCTAAAATACGTTTCATATTAAGACAAGTATAGTTCGCATACTTCGAGGAATAGTTTTCTGTTAAAAAAGATCTGATATTGCAAAAAAATATGTGTAATGCTTGACAAAATGTGTCTCGTCTTCTAAAAAATGCTCTTCACGTCGAAAACCTGTTTTCATTGTTTCTATTGTTGGGATAATGTAACAATGGAGTACATACCCTAATGACCCCCTTAGGGCCAGTATTACTGGAGGTGCCATCCCACTGATCCAACTCAATATTTCTAGTGGGCTCCTCCTTGGCGCCGACGGCCTCATCCTCTTTATCAGAATCCCCGGACTCGTTGCCGTCTTCCTCACTCGAACTACAATAATACTCATTTTTCTCTCCCAAAATCTTGTCCTCCAATGTTGCCATTGTACAATTACTGAATTATTTCACTTGCTAAATTGCCGTTACATCCGGAGCTTCACGAGTATTGTCTCGTACTCATGTATTCTGCGTCACATGGAGGATGATTGATCTAATTGATTTAACTGAATGAATGTACGAAGTGGAAATGGTTAGCGGTGTTGCTTGTAAACACTTTGACATTACATATTTACATGTGGACTGTGGGCTTGACAGTTGTAGGGTTGCAGCAGAGGTTACAGGGGAGATTGCTAGCGCCTATGGACAGGCTTCAACCGCAACAATTCGCAGCGGTGGCGCGTGAACTACTATGGAGTCCGTACCTGTGAGTCGAACAGGGAACGGATAAGAGTGTCGATAACTGCCAACAGTTGGGGGGCAGGGAGAGGATCTCTGGTTGCCGACTAGAAGGCGAGGAATGACTGGGATCGAACTTTGTGATGCCGGCGCCAGCCTGCGCTGTCTCTACCTTCTCTCAACGAGGGAAATTGAAATTTTATTGGGTACAGTTTTATTTCAATTTGCTAGGTGTACCAGGCCTACCAAAGCCCATTACATAACTCAAATTATATATTCACGGATTAATGCCCGACGCCTACCTAATTAACCATAAAAGAACAATACGTGGTTTTCAGTTACAGAATGTGGTTCAATTACGGAAAGGGCTAATGTGGCGGAGAGAAGAGACAAACTCAATTAACATTATATAGATAAAATCGGGAGGCTTAGTAATTAGCAATAACAGTGTCATTGCTTCATAAACTAAAGAATCTAGAGAGTCAAAGAAAATATCGACACTTTTAAGAAATATGTCATATAGAATTGAATTCGGACGATTTTATCTGTTAAAAGAGTCGGTTTTTTATTCTTCATAGTTGTTGTGACATCTTTTATAGTATCGCGTGAAGTTAAAGAGAAACTTAATTAACATTCCTATAGAAATTCAGAAAATTAATTTCACAGAAATATTAAATTCCTCGCATTTTTTGGGTAAAGTAATGCGTAGCTACAAGATTTTTCACTTGAGTCTGAGAAGAATTAAATGTTTTCAGAATAAGTTCTGAAATTATTCTCGTCGGTATTTACAATTGCAATAGAACCAGACGCATTTCAATTTTTCACGTATAAGTTTGTTTATTCCTGGACTTATTTTTACTGCATGCACAGTTCAATTGTTGACGAACAGAAATGTATTCATCCAAATACAGAATTTTTGTTTTATTGAAAAAAAAAATACATCTTTTGGAACTTCAAAAAAAACCTCTGTAGCCTTAAAAATCCAAACTGAACTGAATTTTCTATATGTCTATATACTTACATCAGAATTTTTTAAACAAATTAAATGGTTAAGTGGCTTTCTGTTAGCCCTTAAGGGCTAGGTACGACAGTTCGTTACCTGGCAATCTCCGTGATTAATTACACGAGAAATAATTATTAAGCCGTAAGTAAACCCAATTTCCGACCTCTGTTGATAATTTCAGCAGGTCGGTTGGTTGGACGTTTTAATAATTAAATTCAACGTAATCCACGGAGATAAATTATCAGACCTGGGCCTTAATGAGTTCATTATCATAACAAACGATCAGTTTGGCACCATACCCTCTGCGAGGTGAGTCTAAATGCCGAGCCGGGCGGGCGAGGATCGTCCCTTAAGCCGACTGATCTGATGTGTTCGCTCTTCAGCAATGGGCCACGAACGGATTTTCTTACCTGGTACCTGCTACTGTGGAAGGGCCTTGAGGAGACGAGTCCCGCAGGAGACGACCAGTCCGGCACCACAGTCGATTGTTTGGCATCCTCTGCGACACTAATTTAAGCGCCGAGTCGGGCGGGCGGGGGTCGTTCCTTGAACCAACTGGCTCGGACGTCGTCGCTGGTCATCAAGGGCTAATTAAGAGTTTGCGTACCTGCCAGAAATGACGAATCAGCGTTCGCCTTTTACATCCTCTATTGACATCCCTTTATTGCTGCGGTCGGGCCCTTGACTATATAAACTCGAGTAGTCCTCTGACTTGTTCATAATCGCACCCACTGTTCAAATAGTAATATCTCGTCTTAGTGAGCAAAGGGAGTACGGGAATAGCTGCAAATTCTGAGGGAATAGTGAATAATGAAGGATTGCCTGGGAATAGATCAAATGGAACAGGTACATATTTTTTTCATTGATTTGAAGTCATTATGTTTATTTATTAATCTTGTTAGTCATTATTTATTAGTCATTACTAATTATTTGCTAACCGAAAAGTAAAATGAAATGACTTGGCTGAATTTATGAAATCATTTTCTTTTGTTGATGTGGAGAATGTCTTGATCACGCGTTTCGGTCCACTCCAAACGTCAAATCAATGGAGAAGTTAAACAAATACAAATTCAGTGGATTATATTTCAACTTCATTTTCACAATTAATAATGAGCAAGGCAAGGACGGTCTGCTCATCATTTTTGACTCTACTTTGTCTTTTTTGATGATTGGAAAAATTAAAATGTTTATAAGTATAGAAAAATTGAATTCTTTCGTTACTTTTATGAAAAAAAAACTATCGAACCTGTTTATTGAAAAAAAATGCTGACATGAACTGCGAAATTCAATAGAAAAAACAGTAGAATTTCCGAGTCAATTGACATGTTTTTTACTTATTAAGTCATAATGGATTTATTTCTGATGATCGTAATTATTAATGGCTCAATGCATTGTCAATTATTAATTGCGTAATGTTTTTCTCCATCCTCAGGCACCTCTAGAAGACATCAAAGCCCCCGAAATCTTCATCTTCCCCCTGCCCCCGACGGTATACATCTCCAACCCCCATCAGCTGACCGAGTACTATGAAAGTGAAATTGACAAAGCGGTTTTCGTACGAGACAGATTAGGCCCACTTTACAACAAGTTCGTAACAGCGTATCCCTGCTCAGAAAAGTGGATAAAGTACGCCATGTTTTATGAACGACTGGGCTTCCCATATTCCTCGAGAGCAGTCTTCAGGCGGGCGGTGGCCAGCTATAGGAAGCAGGTTCCTTGGAGGCTGATAAACGCCTTCAAAAAATTCGAAGAACGGCAGACAATGATTCACAATGCTTATTGGTCCTATGCGACTCTCAAGGAGACATTCGGGAGCCCTCGAGATCGTTCTGAGATTGAAAAGGCTGTCTTCTGGAGAATGAAGTTCGAGTATGCCTGCAGAATCCATCGTAACCCTACTGAGCACAATGCTTGGATTGAGTATATCAATCTCCTGAAGATTGAGGGCTCGAGCCAGGAAGATCTGAGGGGACTCTATCAGGAGGCCATTTCCTACAGTCCACTGCAGCCCTTGAAGCGTTACTGGGTGGACTACGTAAAATTGTGGATCGCTTATGCTCAGGCTGAAGAGAAAGTCGGGAATATTAACTCATCATCGGAAATTTATGCGAATTGTCTTAATTACATCCCTCATAATCACTTCACATTTGCTGAGGTCTGGCTACTGTATGTGGAGTTAGAGATGAGACAGGGGAATTTGAAAGTGGCGAAGACTTTCCTGAGGAAGAGTCTGCAAGTATGTCCCAGGAAGATAATCCATCGAAATGAGGTTCCCAGCGATGTCCAATCGGTGGAGTTGTACAACTGTAGACAATTGTTCGAGAAATATTTGGAGCTTGAACCCAACGATTGCTCCATACGGGAAGCGTATGAAATGTGGAAGACTCAGGCTCGTGATACTGATGAAAGGAAATTGTAGATTGAAGAGAATATTAAAAATGAAATTAAATATAGATATAAGAGTTTTTTTTTTTTAGAATAGTCGGGAGAATGTAAAGGGACTTTGACGAAGGGACTTTTTTGTTTTTGTTTATCGTTTCAATGTGTAATTACTACAAAAATTGTCCATATTCTTTTTTTTTTCATTCAACCGATTGTAATTAAAAAAAAAATACCAGAAGTCTGTGAGATTATCTCTCTGACATCCTTCTATGGCTGTAAATAGTGTAAATATCGAGTGACGCAAATCTGTAGGATAAAAACAATAAAAACATAAATGATCATAATGTTTAAATGCGTGTATTTATTCACAACCGTGATAATAAAAGATAAATCCCAACGACTACTTCTATCACATCACCGAAAATTGTTAATGTAATATATATCATTTATTCATTATCCATGAAATTGGGGGAAAAATTCGTATATAAATATAATTCTTAAATAATCCTAGGATCATTTAAAATTAAACAGTGCATTGAATGTTCTTCTGTAATTTTCTTTCGTACCTATTTTCGAATGCTGACACGGATCAAGAGTAAACATGGAATCAATTAGTCGGTTAGTGGATATGTTATAAAGGCAAATTGACTATCAACTACGTACGTCTTGGTCCGATATTTCGTTAGTAATCATCAACTCACAATAAACGAATACAACAAATTGGTTTGAAAATTATTAAAAACTATTAGGCTAATTTGATTCGATAAAATGATAACAAAGCATACGAATTTAAGGGTGGAATAGAGAACGCAGTGCCACCGCATTTTAAAGAATAATTGAAACCACATATGGTTCGTTATTTACACAATGTTTACAATTTTTTGTAATTTCTCTGAATTATTTTTTCATCAAGAAAAATTTCTACGTCGTTTCTAAAAGTCTTATTTGTACTTAAACTACACCATTTCCACTTTTCTCTCCATACAATGAAAAAAACACTTTTCTTATTGTTTCACCTACCATATTTAAGTACACGAAAATTTATTGCACTATTCGACTAATACTAGCATTTCATTAAAGAGCCAAAAATTAGTATTACTCTTTTGTGATGATTTTTCACTTGGAAATTTTGGAAATTACTCGCAAAAATTTAGACCCAATTTCTCCCAGATATGCAATGCTTAGCTCAGTTTTGCCATTGGCGTCAGAGCTTCGTATGCTTGACACTGTCTGTCCAGTAATTTTGTATTGTCATCGCCTCGAGAGAATTGAGGAATGAGTCGTTGTCCAGGCTGTACATTTCCTCGGAGTTATCCTGTAGAGAAACAACAATTGTTAACAGGAGTTAAAGCAAAAACTTTCAGCTTTTTAAAAAAACTATTATGATATTGCCTATTGTAATGCTAGCCTTCAATGAATCATTGTTAACTTTCATTTGTTTTTCGATGTTAACAATATGATAAACATGTCCAACAATAGCAAGAAATTAGTGCATGGCAAGAACGAGACCGTTGAATGGTGAAAATGGGACTATAGAATGTACAATCAGGAGAACTCCCCAAGAATTAACGCCATAAAAGAAATGATTTCTTCATTAATGAGTTGAATTCGAAATTGAAATGAACACATAAAAACCATCCACTCATTTTTTTGTAAATGAAAGAGTGAAAGGGAATAAGACCCTGAAACCTCGATTTCAAGGTTACTCCGTGAGAATATGGTTTTTGTGTGAATCTGAAAGTTTCCGAGATACCGTTTCGATGCCGATCATTATCCGCGAACGAATATAGATCATGAGGTATCGGATAAATCAAGGAAAATTGTACTAGCCTACGATTTAATTCCACTGATAGTAATTATTTTAAAATATAATCTCGTGAAATAGATCTATGGCAGGAAAACATTTACGGACGTCACTTCAAATGTATTTTATCCCTCGGTACTACAAAAAAAATCCTCCAGTCGCCAACTAATTAGTGTTTACATTGTATATTTTATCAACCATTTCCCGATAATAATCTCATACAACCCTTATGGGACTGATTGCACTGGTCGCTTATGAAGAGTTACCCTCGACTAGAAATTCCGATAGATATCAAATAATATCCAATGATAAAGATCAGAGTGACATGAGATCATCGATAAACTCGGAAATGGGGACGTGAGTAACAAGGAGGGTTTCGTAATAATAATAAGTCCTATTTTTATAGAGATCGCGTATACTTCGTTATTCAATTTCCAATGTTTTGAATTGTGCAATTATAATTTTTATTCCTGCTTAGAAGAATTTGCGTCTTCATTTTATATAGTCGGAAGGCGATTCTTCGTGATGTAGATTAGAAAAGGGAAGCCTACAGAAAATTCTATACGGAAAATCATAGAAATTTTTTCATATGTATTTGCATATGAAAAATCCCTTTGCGTTAAGATTTCTCTACTCTACTTTTCCTGATTCAATGTCCAATGCTACTCCTAAAGAAATGATTGGATCTAGCAGCCGGAACTGCGATTCTTTTATATACCTAGAATCCCCCATTGTTATCTAACGCTTTCAAACGAAACCATCAATAAAAATAATAAGGGGGATGAACGGTAGACTTGTAAAAATCACTTACACGAATGGTGGAATCATCGATGTACCCTGAGCTATCCGGATTGCTGCACTTGTCGCTGTTCAACGTCTGAGGTGGATTCAAGTACTTTTTCCTGTACATAACGAATCCAATGCTGCCCATCGTACTTAGCAGAACAATCATAGCCAGACAGCTTCCGGTGATAGCGGCAATGTCCACCAGAGAGGTTGTAGCACTCTCAGCAGTGACCCCAGCAGAAATGCCATTTCCATCCATCACATCATCGTCGTCATCCTGGGAAGATCTGTCCTGCGCCCTGTCCCTCTGGAAGTCATTAGTGAACGCACTCCTAGCCCTACTTAGTCTCGTGGACTCTGCTAAACCAGGATGGACAACTGGTGAGGCAGTCGCCGATGCCATTCTCGGTTCCGCTAGCTCCTGATCAATCTCAATGTCCTCTGAGCCATTAAACGTTCGACTGCTGAATGAAACCGTGTCCGTATCTCCGTTTATAGTTCGACTTCTGTTGACGACCAGCTTGAAACGAGTCTCCTCCAGTCTAAGCGGCAGAACCGTTAGATCCCGCTCCTCAACTGTACTCAGATTACTAAATTTTTCCTCTATTTCTTCTTCTTCTAACTCCTCAGTTCTTCTTCGCACAGGCCGCAGGGTCGTCAGTAGCCATGTAATTCTGGTATCTTTCCCGGGACTCGGTAATAATTCCTGCACAAAAAATTCCGAAATTGAATTTTAGAGACTGTAAGGAATTATGTCGGCTTCGAGCTCCACGAAGAATTTTTGGGTTTTCCTATTCATTCATATGCCCATGATTCAGTGTAAAAATAGAATGGTCGTACAAAACGGCTCCTTGAAAAAAACAGGATAACGTTTTTTGTCGCCGATCTATTCCTAATATACTATGCATCTGTATAGGATAGAAATTTTTATGTTGTACAGAATTTCCGATACATATATATATGTTTGGCTACCGACGGAGTACTTTTTTACCTCCTCCCAAGTTCTATTCCTATGTATTTTCGGCTCAGGAATTCAATGCCGTTGACCCCGTGACGATAGGACAATTAGTTCTCGAGATATCCTCAAAAAACCAAATGATCCCAAAAAACGGCCCAAATCCCTCTATCTCTAATATTGACGGAGAAAAATGCGAAAAACCGCGCCAGCCGCTTTTTGGCTTCTCCCTAGGTCTATTCTTATGTATTTTCGGCTCAGGAATTCAATGCCGTTGGCCCCGTGACGATAGGACAATTAGTTCTCGAGATATCCTCAAAAAACCAAATGATCCCAAAAAACGGCCCAAATCCCGCTATCTCTAATATTGACGGAGAAAAATGCGAAAAACCGCGCCAGCCGCTTTTTGACTCCTCACTAGGTCTATTCCTATGTATTTTCGGCTCAGGAATTCAATGCCGTTGGCTCCGTGACGATAGGACAATTAGTTCTCGAGATATCTTCAAAAAACCAAATGATCGCAAAAATCCGATCCGGCGCTTAGTTTTCGAGATATCCTCAAAAAACGATATAATCCAAAAAAATCGGAATGTGATAACTACAACAAAGTTGTTTTCATAGTCTCCAATATCCCACTCAATCTTACGAGATCTTTAGAATTCAATTTAAAACTTTCGAACCTCGTAAAATTTGTGGTTTTTAGGTTGCAAAGAGGAACAGGCATTTTATGTTCTTTTTTCGTTGTGGAGCTTATAAGGCAATGGATACCGTTTCTAGTTATTTAAAAATGGGGAATGGAAGAGTTTGGCTGCCTGAATGAATATGCAACAGAAGGAGTGTCGATTGTAGAAAGGCACTAAGCCAACGTATACAACGTATACCATTAACGGAATGTTTTCGAGTAGTAAACGCCCGTTCTTTGCGCTATGAGACTTGTTGTCTTGATAAACAGGACAACTATATCAGAGGTGGGCAAGCGTAGATGTTTGATCCCTGAGCGATCCGGCCCTCAATTGTACACTTTGAATAGGATTCCCAGTCACTCACTTTGGGCTTTTGTCTACGGGTGACGTAGCGTCGTAAACTCTACGGGTGCTAGACAAATGTAGGGTATACAGGAGAATGAGCTGAGGGGCAATTAAAGTAATCTCAAAAATCAAACATTCAGTCTTTTGAAAACTCGAAAATTGAACTATTTGAAGTTCTCAGGGAAAATTGTTAATGTTATTAAAAATAATGTTTATGTTACATTTATGAACTGTGAAAATTAGATTTGCCCAGCCTAAAAAACTAAAATCGTATTTTTATGCATTTTCATCAATTTTTACGTCCGAAGGGAAGCATTGAAATCGTTTAATTTATAAAATCTCATTGGTCTGAAATGTCAGAATACAAAATTGGCATTCCATGTCGGGCGTTGCGGGTGGTCAATTTTTAAAAGAATCAAATTTTGACATATGTGGGAAACGATTTCTCTATTACTTTGGTTGCGCGGATGCTCCCTCCGTTTGCCCTACGGCCGTTCAGTCCGAGAACTTTTCTAAATATATCCGAACCGATGTAATTGGAAAGTTAATTACTTTATGACTAGTGATCAAGCCTACCTGAGGTTGCCCGCCTCTGAGCTATATAATTTATAAAGAGATGCCTGTTACCGTTGGGCAGAAATTTCGGAGAATTTCTACATTAAAAAATCAAAATTTAATAGAACTGATTGGAGACTGAATTTTAATCCAATTATTGTGCAATTCGTTATGTTCAATTCTTGACAATTATTTTCTTCAACGTATTCCATGACTTTATCTGGCATACACTGAGGTAAAGGAGAGTTTCGCAAATCAAGGGAGTTTTATTTTTAATGAGATTTCGTGTGGAAATCAATTCGATTGCCAATAGTATATTGTGCAACTAGTGCGTAAAGTAGCACTTTTTCGCACGAGTTGTGCATTAGGCGATCACACGAGGCGAAAAAGGGGATACGCCCGTGTTGCACACCTACTTTTTTGCAATACCTGCCAAAATTCACTTTGAGGGGAGGTTTGAGGGCAAAGTGTTCTTTTTGTGTGCGGAGTGTGGAAAAATCGAGATCGTGTGTAAAGTGAAATTCGAGTTTACGCACACTGTGCGGAAAAGTACCGCTTTACGCACGAAAACCGGTACTGAAAAGTGAACTTTTTGGGCAGGTATTGCAAAATAGTATATTTCGTAACAAGTGAAAAAAAATGGTTTTTGGCGAG
>JAPYZM010003241.1:0-11665 GCA_030522845.1 Psyttalia concolor
CATCCCCCTCTCCCGTCAATCGCAAACCCCAAAAACATCCGAGTCCCACCACCACCCCCCTCCTACTCGGCCAACGGTCCCAAAATCTTGAAAACTCCCCACCTCATTCCTCCATGACGTCATGGAATAGCGGGGCATGTTTATTACGGTCCAATGAACGGTTGCCACGTCACACGCCATCTCACGGGGGTAAGGGGGACGATTGACTGCGTGACGTCACGAGAGTCGTTGCGACGAGTACGCAGGACATACCGAGTGTATGAGGTAAAAGAGGAGTAGTAGGAGGGCCGAGAGAGGGGCGGGGGAGGGGGGGGCGATGAGAGGGCGGAGGGGGTGCTGGATTTGGTGCTGTTGTGCTCTGTGTTCTGTTCAGTTGTGTTCAACACATGGGTAAAGATACCGATGCGGTTGAGAAGGGGGCGGAAGGCGGGAGGGGGGAGGGAGGGAGGGGGGTGTACGTAGGTGCCAGTAAACGAGAGAGAGTTGAATGACCCTTCAGTCCGAGTTCAATACACCGTCAAGCCTGGAGCGTCGTGTCTGCGCGTCCTCATGGCTCTTCTGGTGCGCCTCGTCTCGAGCCTTCGTCCCATACACAGCCTCCCAATATCCCCCTTTCTCCTCCTCCTCCTCCTCCTCCTCCTCCCCCCCCCTGACCCTCCCTCACTCCCCTCTCTATCCTGTTCCATGGGCATTTAAACTTGACGTGTTGAGAACAGAAAAAAAAAATGGGGAAAAACAATTGTTTCGTTGGGAAAAATATAATTAAATTCATCTGAATTGAAATGAAAAAGCGAAATGAGAGGGCGGTTTTTTATTTTTTACTTTACGGGTGGCGGTAATTGTCGTTGTTTTTACTTATCAAATTTTCCCGCCTTATTTGAGATGGAGAGGGGGGGGGGCAGGTGAAGAGGGGAGGGGGATATTTATTCTAAAATTAGTACCCGGGCGCATCGCGATTGCGTCGGTACTGTGGATGCAGGGGAGGGTAGATAAAGAGGAAGAAGAAGTCACTGACTCTCCCACCTCGTGTGTATACCACGCATTCCTCAGTGCGTCGAAAATAAGAGAGAACCGAAGAGTAAAATGTAAAAAAAAAAATAAAAGAAATAAGCCTAAGTCATGGTTTATTCATAACTCGTCATACACCCCCGACTGTTCTTCGTGACCGCAAGTGTTCGGCTTTTCGGCGCTTCTCACCCCTCGCAAAAAATAAAAAAAAAACATTTATCCAGTAGAAATACTATGGGATTCAAATAATCTGGAGCCGGTATTAGAAATGACAAATTATTGTAGAAACAACGGACATTGACAAATATAAATACAACAATCATCCGTAAATATTTACACAATTTAACGAAAGACAGGGAAAAATCAATCGACTCGATTTTGCCCTTGAAAATCATTTAAACTTCAATATTTTGTCCATCGGAAATGGCGGAAGAGGGAGGAGGGGGGAAGGGTATACGACAAAAGAACCGTAGAAAATGAAATAGGATTAGAAATAGGGGCAGTGCGCATGCGCACACCAATTGTATTCTTTCCCCTCCGTTGGTTTTGCGTTGAAACATTTTCCCCCTCGGTCAAATAACGCCGGCGTCGGCGGGGGGAACTACGGGCGAGCCCCTCACTACGGCATCCCCCCACCATGCCTCCTTCCTCGCCCCTCCAGCCCCTCTTTTGATACACTATGCGCACGACTGGTTGCGTCCTGCGCTCACGCGTCAGTCGTGCGAGAGCCTTCGGCGGGGGAGCGCCTCTCGCATTCTCACTGCCATTAGTTTAAAAAAAATATCCAATTAACGTGAGGTAATCGATGTTTTGTGATAATTAACGATGAGACGTTAATTGTTTATTGTTACGCCGATTGATCTGGTATTTTTTTTCTTGGGAATTTACTGTGTTCAATGTGTTCAGCATTATTTGAACGTGTTCATGTGAATGAGAATTGAGTGCCTGTGAGGAGTTCATTAATAACGTCAATTATTTTCCGAGCAATTGAGAATTATCTTTGGTTGTAATTTTTTTTTTTTAATTTATTGTGCGAGATAACGAGGAACTTCGGGGCTTGTGGCGATTATTGCAGTGAGCATTGTTCGACGGAGATACATGTGCAGAATTTTATATATTTTTTTCTCTCTTCGTTCGTGTGATGTGATTGGGGGGGGGAGGGGGAGTTTGAGGAGTGTAGTGGTGACGCAAGACGTGCAGACATACCGCCAGGGAAAATTGAGATTTAAATTCCCCGAGCCGGGGGTTTGCGGACATTTAAATGGTGAGTCGGTGAATTTTTTTTATTACCTCCGCGACCTTGGGTATTTTTGGACACGCGAGCGATGTTTGGGCGGGGATTTTCAAATGGTTTTTGGATTTTTATTTTTCGATCAATGGTAATTCCCTTTTTTTCTTGTTTGTTATTGCTTTTGCGAGGGAATGGTAAATTCGAGGCCTTCTTTCATTGATAGGTAAATAAATAAACAGGGATTATGGGCGTTTGGTAGTATTGAATAAATAATTGTCCTTCTTTTTGTTGTTGTATGAAATACGAATGAGCTGATGAAATTGTCCATTTAATGACATTTTTATGACTTCTTATTTGTTCATTTTTATCTATTGAAATGTGAATAATCTCGGAGTATATCCGTAGGATTGAGGAGAACAATTTAATAGTCTAGCCATCACTTTTTATTTGTTTACCTAGCTCAGTTGAGGTGTGAGTAGCCTAGGGAAATGTAAAATGAAGGAGACCATTCAATTATCCCGTCGTCATATTTATCTGTTTATTTTTCTCAATTGAATTGATTGAATTGCCAATAATCCTGGAATCGACTGGTAAATTGCGATGACGAGTCTTGAAAAGCATTTCCCATTTTGGCGAATGCGGTTTATTTTTACTTATTTATTTTTATTTTTTTTTTTTAATGTAAATAACGCTGGATGAGGTGGGGGATGTAACGACAAACGGGTAAAAGCGTATTAACGGTATCGCAGTGGGTCAATGCAACAAGTCGCGCAGGACATGTTCACGCTTCCACGATAGTCACAAGGCGTGTGATAATGTATGTACCGAGAGGTCAAACGAATACACACGCAAAACTTGGGTACTATAAACGTACTTAGGTTGGAATAGATTTTTATGATTATTTCTTTATACGTTTTGTACAGTGTAAAACCGGGGGGGGGGGGGGGAACCAGGTCACGTGTGCGCAATAGCTCAGGCGTGCTAATTACGAGATGCAATTGGTATTGCCGATTGGAAAATCGAAATGATGTTTCGGAATTTAATATTAATCAATATTGAAGAAAACCGAACAATTCATCCTTCGGAAATTTATCTCTAACGTTCGAAGTCTCTAAACATTCATTTTAATTTCAATTTCAAGTTAAATACAATTTTATTCCGCAGGCAGTTTAAAAAAAATCATTGAAGCTCTCAAATTTTCTAGGACAATTAAACAACTCCTTGAATTTCAACAATTGTCAATTATTATTATATCAATCTACAAATTGCACTTCCATCGACTGGGAGAGAGAAAAAAAAATCAATTTTACGGATTAATTCAGTCAAATAATTTATTGTTTTTCCTCAACTCATCGGGAGAATGAAAAATAATCATGTTATAGATTAATTCTTTCGACAATCCTATCAAAGACCATAAATAGTGGAGAAGTACTCCAACCAGTTCTCGATAAGATTCCACTTCGGCTCTAACATGAGAATAGTCATTGGCGAATGACTCGGATGGTCCTGGATTAAAGAATTAAAAGGAGGATAAAAATGGGCGGAGTGAGGGAGAGACGAGGAGGGGTATGAAAAAAAAATAAATTAAAAATAAAAATAAATATATAAAAATGAATGAGACGAGGAGAGACTATTCTCCCGACTGGTTCACGGAGGTTCGCTAACCTCTAGTACCTGCATCTTCTCGTTCTATCCTTATTTATCCTTTGGGTGTACAAAGTCGAGAGAATGTACCGCTTCGTATCTAACATACATGCATAATCACGTGGCGAATATATAAAGTGCTAAATCGCCCTGCGGATTCATTTTCTTCTGCATATTAAATTGCTGTGTACTGAGAAGCAATTATCTCACATCCAAATGTAGCTCTGATTATTCAATTAGCGGCAGGGGGAGGGAGAGGAATTAACGAGTTGTGGATTTTATGATTTTTTAAATAGAAGTGATTTAACTTTATTTTATTCAAAAACGCGAAGAATTTTTTTAAAGACATTCACGTCGCGTTTCCGCCGTTGGAGGTTAACATTAATAATTACCTAAAATTACCGAATTCAATTAATTAACATACCCAGTCATATTTAACATCCTCAAGTGGTGGGCAAATTTTTCAATTGCGGGATAATTACAAAGGACAAACGATAAAAATAGATTAAATTGAAATCGCCACTCGTTAAAAAAAAATTAATCAATTCAAGTTGATAATTGATTTCAGTCGCTGAATTTTTTTGTCGGCCATTTGATTGTAAAATCAAACATTCCAATCGACTAAAAACAACCCCAAAACTAGCTCAAGCCAATCACCCAATTAAATTCGCCGACGTATCTGAGAATTTCTCATCTCTACCCAATTCTCATTTACCCAAGGATTCCTCAGTTTCCCATCCATAGGCGTATAACCGTCCACAGTGAGATTCGCATACGAGGGCGCCGACAACAACAGTTAGTTTCCTGCCGGGAGGGGGGAAGCATCCTCCCCCGGGCTCCTCCGCGTGGCCAAGGCTGCACAATGTGCCAGCTCCCTTCTTCCAGTCCTCGAGGATCGTTCCTCGCCGCAGTCTCCATCATCTTTCGTTTTCTTATTTTTCTTCTCCTTTTTTTTTTCCACCTTTTTCACCTCGCCCCTTCGTCTAGGACAACTCCCGCCGCCAAGGGGACCATACGTGGACCGAACAATTTCGTTGGAACCTGTTCTAGATACTGACATTCCACATCTACAAATGTTCATCCAAATTGATGGAAAAATTTATTTAAGGGAATTTATTTCCAGAGGCTAAAGTTTCAATTCAAAAATTGTCGTTTCTCCTCTTCGTCTCATCCAAATTTATTCTTCATTTAATAATAAACATTATGATTATTGGTTTGCGATAGAGTAATAACAGCGAATTAATTGGCGATTGGTAATTAATTAGGTTTAGGAGAATTTGAAGATTGAAAATTAGTTACGTCAATGGAAAATTCTGAATGATGTAAATTCAGAGACAATTATATTCACAAATGTTTTTCTATTACACTTTATTCATCTCGATACCAGAAAATTAATGGTATCCGCATTGTTTTATTGACACGAGATAATATATCGTCCAATGACCTTCTCGTCACATGCGACATGCACTTTACGGCGCAGCATATCATAACTCAAGTATCCAGATGTTTATTTTTACACTCGCCTCATTCCAACTATGAATAACAAGTAAACTCTGTCGAGCAATAATTGATCATCAGTGAAGTACGGTGAAGGGAAATAATTTGGGGGGTAATTTTGCAAAAGAATGAAAAAAAAAAAACAAATTATTGCGGAGAACAAAAGACCCTGGGGTGCGCTATCCACCTAGAGTCCACTTTTCGTGTGCCCGTCAACCGAGTGACCCTGAAAGTTCAACAGCCCTCGCACGACGCCCTCCCTCTACCTCTCCTCCCGTCGGTCGGCTGCTTCTGCCCCCCGATTTTTTTTTCACTTCGCGTATGTGTGTATGTGTGTGTGTGTGTGTTCCTTGCGGTGAACCCGCAAGTTCGTCCAGAGCCCCGAGGGCCCCCAAGATTCTATCCCTCGGTTTTTTTAAACTCTCCTTTTGTTAAATTTTTTTTTACTCCATTTTGTCTGTCATTCTCCTCAATATCCGGCGATTCGGTCTGGCCCGGTGGAATTTGTTGCACGAGCAGTCGACAAAGGAGTATTTTCGGCATCATAATCGGGGGACATGGTTTAATTAATGTAATTACGTATTTAGAGCGGACGATGACTGTCCGTAAAATGACTTTTCGGACACTTTCGTCTTACAAATTCCGTTTACGGGCAGTGCGAAGAATATTTATGTAAATTATTTCGGTGGAATCAGTCTTTCGATCTTATGACGAAAATTGTCCTTTTTAGTACGCTGTACGATAAAATAATTTTTAGGCCCACCTCACGAGTCTAAAAAATCACTTTTTATGCCTTGCGATGAAAAAAACAATTCTAATGCGTGGAAAAGGTGAAGGGGAAAAATAGAAAGTAGCTTCGCTCGGGGAGACTGCTTGCGATAAATTATCTATTTCGTGACTAGTGCGGAAAAGTGGTTTTCGGCGCGTGGGAGGTTTATAGCGCAAGTGACATACTCCCACGCGCCAATAAAAATATACAATTACACAATTAGAGTCTCAACACACCCAGGACATATATTTCTTGAAAAAAACTGTAGTTAGTATTTAAAAACAACAACTATTGAAACTCATAGCTCCCAGTTTGTCAACACGTCTGCACGACAACAAAAGAGGTGGTAAAACAAAGGCCCGTGGCACACGACTCGACACGGAGTTCGTGTTAAACAAAATCGAAAGCGAATAAAAACCACGACTGAGGCATTTTTGCATTAAACTGACAATGACGCAAGCGCCATTGCCGAGGAGTTGCATCGAGACAGGCGTGCCAAGTTGCTCATGCAACAGGCATTCACCTCCTTCACACATCCCCACCTCCACCAATCCTAAATCAAACTGTTGTATCTCTTTGTTTCTGCACTACAATCGTCACCGTCTCCTGTCCTTTCTGATCGCGGTAGGACAGGATTTTTCCAATTGTCGAGGAGCTCTCGGGCTTTCAGCGACTGGGGGCCCACTTCTTCGGGCGGAAAAATATCTTTCTTGAAAACAAAACCAAATTATGTCCAGTTTTATAACAAACTTCATGAATTGCAAATTTTTAGAAACCCATTACCTTACGCTGAGGTAGAGAAAACAATCAGGAGATTTGCATTTGTCCTAAATAATTTGGAAAAAAATATTTTACTCCAGTGGGGGATTTTTTTTTCTCTCAAGAATTTGCAATTCATCAATGGCGCAGTCATTTTCTAATTAATAATTGAGAAACAACAATTAACGGCTGTCTGAAAATGATCAGAGACTTCTCGGAAGGGAAGAAATCATTATAATCCATTTTTAATTACAAAGTTCTCAATAGTCGTATTTTTTTCCGGGGAACTGACGTCAAAATTGTTTTTATTTTCACCCACTCATTCGCAGAAAAACCCGTCGACACAATAGCAATCTCGTATTGCAGTCGAGTAAATCGTTCGCTTGCATTACTCCCCCGAGTAAGTAGACGTTATTATTACATATCGATCGCGCAATTGATGTAGGGTTTGGATAGGGCCCGAGGGGGATGATAGGGGGGGAGGCGAGCTGAGGTTCGTCGAACCTCAACTGTGAAGATTTTGCATGTTCTTACACGCTGATTTAGGAATTCTTTATTCACAAAATGCCGCCTCTTCGTGTCTGCGCAAATCCTCCGTGCGTAAATAAATCAATAAAAAAAATGGAGAGAGGGATTATTTTATGGTGATAAGGGGAGCAAGATGATACCTGGTGCACGCGAAACACAGAGCCTTATTAAATTGTTAAAATAAAAAAAAAAAGATTCATGGGCAATTGAGAAAGTTGAGGATGACACGAAATCGATTGTCTTACTTTGGATTATTTTTTTTAAGAGCACATTTTTTTTACATCCAGAAACTCACGGATAAATTAAATATCAATATTGCCTTACGCCGAGGAAATGAAAATTCGTTTTAAAAAAATTGTGCTGATTTTAAAAACAAAAATACTTAAATGTGGGATTAACTCTCCGAGCTCAACAATTTGTTAATCATTTTTTAAAAATATTAGTCGCGGCCTCCCCTGCCTCAATTTTTAAGTTTCAATTTTTTTGACCATCAGTTCCTTTTTCAATTGGGGAGTGGAGTTGTTGGATTTTTTTTTAATAATTTTTCTTTCGCTTGTTAGTTATTGTTCTTTGAATGTTCTTTTGTTGCTTCATTCGTGGCATCTACATTTTTACAATCTCCCCACCAGTCCGATTGTTGTCCTTGGTGTACAATTACCGGTTGAATGTAAACGCTAGAGGAAGCACGCGACACGATTGCATACGCGTTTCATTCTCTCTCCCTCGTTGAAGGCTAAACCCTGGCCTCTCGGTGTGGACAGGACTTATCAATTATGGAACGGCCGTTATGCGAACACGGAGACCTCCAGTGAACCCTCTGTAACATCGATTTATACGAGTTGTGGATAACTTGGCGGATTACGCAAACGAATTACTCAATCTGTTATTTATTTGACAATCGATACGGCAGGTGGAGGTGTGTTTATTGGTTTTTCGGAGGGCATGGGAATGCTGGGAATTCTTTCTGATGATTTATTTCTCAATTGGCAACTGCTGATCAATTTTTGCTCGATTTGGTCCACTGACTTTGAAATTTCTCGCCGCAGGCGTCAATTTCCGACAAAAGTGTCTGAAGACATTTTTTTAGAGAATTTTCTGCTCTTTAAAAAATCTCTTAACACTTTTCGCTGTAAAATCAATGATTAACGAGATAACCGCCGAATTTTAGAGCGCGATTCCCATTTTTTGGGGTTGAAAAATTAATTACTCAGTTAATAATTAATTTGAAGGAGTTTCCTATTTTTTTTTTTTAAACAAAAATGGGGTAATATAGCGCTTGTGTCGTGAATTATGAGGCAAAATTTTTGATAAGTCAAGGAATAATTTTTTAACCTCACAATTTCACCCGGATTTCGTGACACACTCGTGCCTCCAACATCCGGAAATGGAGAGGGGACACCTGGCCTATCGCATTTCCTGCTTTCTTCGTCTTCCTAGACTCTCCACACATCCTCAACATCCGGCTCACTCTCATTGTGTCCCCTCCGACCTCTCCCGCCGGCTATATTTGCGCGAAATTCCAACGGGAAAAAAAAAAAAAACCCGCAAAACTTCTGTTTAAATACCTCTCGAAAAAAAAAAACGGAGTTCTTGAATGGATAAAAAGCCTTCTCGTGTACCCAAGTGTATGCACCCAATCCTGAGTACACACTTGTCTACGCGTTTTCTCTCTCTCCCTCTCTCTCTCTCTCGCGCGGGTTTATTATTTGCGGAACTGAAAAGAAAATTATCGGAGTGATTGAAATGGTTGAGAGAGTCGATGAAGTGGTCTGGGGGTGGGCTCCTCTCTCGCCGGAATTGAATGTCTTTTCATGCACATGGGCTGGATAAACACAGGCACATGTCACGTGCATGAGGAAAGGGAACTCCTTCCCTGAAGGAGTTTATGCTGACAGTGAATGGGGGGTCCTCATTGTTCTCTTTGGCGTATTGTACTGGGACATAATTTTTTTTTTCATTCGGTTTTTAGTCGAGGTGGGGCTGTCTTGGAGGGGGGAAATATCCGGGGAACATCTGCATTTCTTTAATTGAATTGATTTCGCATTTGTTGATTTCGTCTCCTTAATTTGAGCCCTCCACACGCCGAGAGAAAACTAGAATTTTTAAAATATTTTCTTGTCAATTAAAAAAAAATCTTAATTGAGGAATGAAAATACTGGGCTCGAGGAGCTCATTAAAACTGATTTTCCTTTCAATTATTACCGCATAATTGAAGGGATAATTGGTTTACTAATGATTTTAGAGGCAATACAAATTCGGAGTATTTTTATTTGACATTTGGAATTGAATTTCCTCGCCAATTAATGGCGAACCGCAACAACGTAGGAAATCGATCAATTAAGTCGATACCGCAGGGATTTTCGACAATTTTTTTATTTTAAATATTCATACTAATGAAGTGAATTAACGCCCAGCGTGAAAAACCGCAGGTGATCGATCGATCCTTTGTGTTTAATGACCAATTGCTGATGATGGCGGCGAGGGGGAAAAATTATTTGTTGTTACATCCACCACCTGCTGGCAAGAACAAACGGTGTTCGGTGAGCCATTGACAAAGGCCCAATTTATGAATTCTCCATGAAAATTCATCAATAATTATTGCATGAACATTTACAATATTATGGCAAGAACACATCTCAAATAATTTCTGTCAATTAATTTTCCGAGCGAATGGGAACGTATTTATTTCTTTTCAAAATTAAAAAATCACTCATCAATGCTTCCGCACTAATTCACTAATTCCTCATTTCAATTCATCACAAGTCGATTTTTCATGCGAATCTGGACCCAAAATTTTCCGAGACTATCTCCTCAAGCATCTCTAATATTGCCAATAAAAATTGCGGGGGGGAAAAAAAATTTGCCAACGATGGGAGAATATTCCCAGCGTGAAATAACACTGGGAGGATTGCTCAACGCCCGTCTTAAAGCCGATGGAGCGTTCCAAGTATTGACCGGTCTCAATTTCCGTCTCCGCGATATCACAATTTCCCATTCAACCTCAATAATTCAATTCCCCGTCACCCCCTTCCGATATTAAATAACTGACGAACTCGTGGTAGTTGATTATGAATTGATTCATCGACAATTAAATTCTCATTTCAAGCGCGAGTGGACTTGAGTCCGCTGAGTAGAATCTCTACCGTTATTTCTCTTTGATGTTAAGGGTAAAAAAAATCCAGTTAAGAGGCAGTCGCTTCCGGATGATAAATCCAGTCCTAAAAAAATCCGGAAAAAGGCTGTGTATCAGGCCTAAATTTCCTTCATGGATTTTTCAATGGGGGCGAAGGGTCTCCCTCAATTTCGAGGGATCAAAGTCCTCGGATTGCGAGTGGTGGCGGTAGCGGCGGGGGCGGGGGGGGGGAAGGGGGGGACAGGGGGACGTGACCGCGCCTATGCTCGGCCCGGGCCAACCGAGAATTCACGAAGACTACCGAGATCGTGGGATTTCGTGTGGAAATGCCTTCAGTCACCCCTCAAGGTCATTTTCGGGGATGCGGCGGGGTTGCGAGCTTGAAAGTGTCTTCGTTGATTTTTTATTTTTGGGAGAGAGAAAGTCGAGGAATTTGCCACTAAGTGTCCTCCCCAATTTACCACTGACTGATCAATTATTTATTACGCGAGGAAAAAAATTACTAATCTCCAATAATTTTTTTTTTAATCAACTAAAGCCCACTCTTTTACATTAAACAGTCGGTCTTGGGATTTTTTTTTTCTCAGGATAAATGTAATTAATAAATTTAATTCCTCAAACTCACAATAAAATTGCCAAAGTGAATGAAATAAATATCTCGAGGTGCTCTCGAGGGAAATAAATTCCCCCTTGAAACTCTCTTCAACCAAATATTGTCTCAAGATTGATTGAAGAAAAAGTAAATTCAAGACTCAACTCTTGAATTCAATCGAGCCAAACTCTCAATTTATCCCCCTCCTCATGAATTTCTTATGCCTCAATGTATTGGCTGTACGAAACAATTCCCTTTCCATTGTCGAAAGAGCAACACAAGTGAAAATACTTTTTCTCGAGACCATTTCTTACTCTCAATTCCGAATTTCATTCACAGGAACCCTCTGCCCCCCCCCCCCCATCCACTCTCTCCTCCCCTCGTTTTACTCGCGGCCCTCGAATAGACCCGGGGAAAAAAAATTCAATTGACCACGACAATGAATCTCATTTCCCTCATCCCCACGTGAAATAACATTCTCAAATGGTCCAAACCCGAAGGAAG
>JAPYZM010003242.1:0-11661 GCA_030522845.1 Psyttalia concolor
ACGATCTGTTGTATCTATATACACATGATAAAAAATAACGAAAAAATGTTACATGGAATTACATAGATTTCAATTCGGTAAATAGAAATCTGTAATTAATAGACAATATATATATTCATTGCGTAGCGCATCCAATGTGATTATACGCGCGCGTCCATCTCTAGTCATAGAAAATTAACACAGAATTTCTCAAAATATTCCAGAATCTTTCGCCGCCTTGTGCACCTGGAAACTCGAATTTCATTTCATTCTACAGATTTTTTCACCATTTTATTTGCTACTTATTCGTTTTGCTTTCTTGTCTTCCTCGGCGGCCGTCTCTACTTTTCCAGTCGCTCTGGGTATTTCAGTAGAATCGCCTCTGGAAATGATCAGACAAAGCACACGTCACTGACGGCAGTGGCTGAGCGAGGAGCGCGCGGCTGACGTAAAAAAATTGGCGCCTGAAAACTCCAGGTCTTCAATAACAAAATTGAATAAAGAAAATAAATTTCAAAAAAAGTAAATAAAACCGAGCAACTGGAGAATTGGTTTCGAAATCGTTTCCCTTTCTTCCTCAAAAAAAAAAAATCAATTCAATCGGGAAATTCCGGACAAATTTTCCACTGAAATGAGCTTCACCAAAGAATTCCAAAATTTTTCGATTTGGGCTCGCTAAAATGCGCGTCAAAAACGTAAAGAAATAAATTCTGGGAAAATAATGATATCTCGAAAATACCAGTAACCTCATAACTGAATTTCCCCTATAAATTTCCGGTAGAGAATCCATCCAAAAAATCCTATTCCACGGCTGAGACCCTATCTCAAGCGATCTATGTAAGCCCGACGAAGGACGAAGCTACGAGGTCGTCCCGTGAGTAGGGGAATACCTCCCAGAGGCCGGTTGTTAGCCCCTCATCGTCAGTAATATCCTAGTAAGAGCAATAATAGTAGCCGACTGGCTCCACCTAAGAGTGGGATATTTTCTCGCAGCAATACCCGCCACCAAAGACCACAACCATTCTGAGGAGTCTCAATTCTCCCACCATCACCTCAAACAACTACCTGTCTCCAATAAAGATACAGATTGACATACTATTATATATTTTTTCCCCTGGATTTCACTCTTTTTCTCTCCCAGCCGTGCGATCAAAATAGCTCAAGCACTCGATTAAAGTGAATAAAAAAAAATCAAATAAATAAATCAAATCAAATCAGCCAGTCTCCCCCAGTCTCTTCTCGGTGACTAGCATCAGTTCACCGATGACTCGGGTACAGTTGTCTCCAGTATCATTGGCCTCACTCTACAATACCCCATAAAGAGACCGTGGAGTGGAGGCAGAGGGAGGAGTAGACGAAGAAGACGCAGAAGGAGAAGAGCCGAGGACGAGAGTGGAAACGCCACTGAGTATTTCTGACCCCTCGGGAGTCGTCGTTGACCAGTCTAGGTGATCGCAGGCCACTGAGAGACTCGTCGATACCGGAGGACCTCCACTTGGTCCATTGGAGGTCAGTAAACCCGAATAAATATTTTATCATTGTTTCCTGAATGAAAAATCTCAGGCTCTAGGCCTCTGATTTTCAAAAAAGTCCGTTTTTCCGAGGTTTCGAGTTTTCAGGCGTTGTGTACTCTTCCAGTTCTCATAATTTTCTAAGTTTCTGGGAAGCAGTTGATAAGATTGACAAACATTTTTCACGACATTAACATTTTTGGCGATTTTGCTAAACTTTTTGGAGAACCGAAAAAACAAAAAAATTATTGCAATCTTTTCCGAGAACTTTGGGTCTTTTTTTCTTGTCATTCTGATCCAGAGTTTTCCCGAAATTGGGATAAAAATTGAAATAGGGGATATTGACAGTAGTCTCTGTACCCTTTTTTTTTTTATACAAGTCTTACTATAAATTTTTACGATCGTCTATACAATACCCGAAGACTTTCGGATTTCACTGCAGTCTCTCCTGAAAATCGGTAAGACGTGAGGAATAAAATAATGTTTGACATGAATACTTGACGACTTTTGCCGGGGGAATTGACATTTCGAGAAGAATTTCGCGGTTTTAGTGATTTTTTAAAATATTTATGGTTTCCAATGGTCAATGGACTTCCTCTAAAACTTCCCATTAAACTCGTTAAATTTTTCTGTGCATTTTCTTTCCTGTCTTAATCGCTTAATTCTCTAGAAGATAGTGCATTAAAGAGTCGAGTAAAATATTTAGAATTCGAATTGCAACGCTTGTCATTCAATCAATCTTTTAGGGAAATAAAGCCGACAATAAAATTTTAGTTCATTCCCTCAGATGGAAAATAATCAGAAGTCGCGAATAGATGAACTCGGAGAACTACTCCCGCTTCATTTTTATGGAATATTATCCTGATCTGCAGTTTAGAACGATTTAAGCCCCGTCTATATAATATTGCACTCTCAATTTCGTCATTAACGAAGCGGTTTAGTACTCATTAATGCGCAGTATTTGACCGGTTCAATAAAACTGTTTATTTATAAAGAAGAACTCCAAATGCGCCGCATATCTGGTGCATGAATTGAGTCCGATCGTACGGTTTTACACTCGATTCCACGTTACAATTTAAAAATCACCAGTTGTTATCGACTATTCAGCGACTCCAGTAGAATAAAATCGTCAATATCATTTCATTTCAAGTTTACCACTGAAAAAATTAACAGCTTTAACGAAATTCAACTGAACATTCTATTTATGATTGAATAAAATTATTTTCTAACCTAAAAAAACCAACATTTTCCAATTTAATTTGATACAACAATTGTGAAAGAAATATCCCTCAAAACCCGTAGTCGACGAGTAGTTATTAACTACTCACCGATTTCGGTGGCATTAAATCGTCGATATAATTTTGTTTCAATTTGACAAATGAGTATAATTAAAATGTATTGTTAATTAACTGAAGTAATTGTTTAATTAAAAAATTCTAACAAATTCAATAAAACGTTTGATTTGTTACACGAAAATTCCCTGAAAATTAATGGATTGTTATTCCCGATCCAACGACTCCAGCGGAATAAAATCGTCAATTCAATTTATTTCAATTTTACAAATGAACAAAATTAACATTTTTCAAAGGTTTTCAAATCACAATTAAAAATTGAATTTAGAATTAAACTCGTTCACCTCAAAATGTAATTACAATTAACCAAAGCAATTGTTTAATTTTAAAAAATCCAACAATTTCTAATATTACAAATTCAATGAAACATTTGATTTGTTAAACAAAATGTCCCTGAAAATTAATGTTTTGTAATTCCCGATCCAACGACTCCGGCGGAATAAAATCGTCAATTTAATTTATTTCAATTTTCCAAATTAAAAAAATCAAAATTGTTCAAAGGATTTGAATACATAATTAAAAATTAAATTAATAATAAAAGTCATTCACCTCAAAATGCTGTTTATAATCAACCAAAGTTATAATTGAATTAAGGGAATTCCAATAGCTTCCAATTAAATGGATAAAAAAAATTGATTCGTTAAAAAAAATTCCCTGAAAGTGGCCCACGGGCGGTTGACGCTTGAAAAGAGTCGGATCGTGGGCTTTTACACCCGATTCCGCGTGAGAATTAAAAACCCATCGGTCGAGTTGTAACGCAGATGCGTAAACTCGCGGGAGATCTGATTCAGCGGTTGATAGACCAAGGACGTGGGCGGTTTAGCTTCTCGCGACAGCAGCGTATTGTAGATATAGTGCACCGCGTGACTAACGCGAATTCGCGATGCAAGACACGTGCTGTACTTTTATTTTTTCAATGCCCCGGGAATTGTTCACGGTTTTGGCAATTAACGGGGGCTATTACGTACGACTCGATGTGCGTATGGCAATTATGATGTGACTGACGATTAGTAAACAGTTTGGAGTTCGCAAGGCTTCGCGAGCTATTAATAGACAAATTTCTGACGTGGGAAAAGCCGTTACATACGAGGTGGTAATTGATGATGGGGTGCAGTGGCTGATGGACTCTTAAGACGCTGGGCCACTGATTTTTCTTTAATCAATTAAAATATTGCGATAAAAAAATATGAGACATTTTGGGGTTTACAAACTCGACTTGACACTCTTAAATTAAAACGGTAGGCATAAATTAACGTCACGAGGTTGGCCTCAAATTGGATTAATTTTCACTTCAAGTGTCTTATAGCGATCGGCCTAATAACAATTTCAAGTGGGGAAAATGTCTCAATACACGGAGAGGAAAATTCAATAAAAATTACGTGTCAGTTCCGTAATCTGCGAGTCAAAACTATATTCCGTAAAAATTACCGAACAGTGACGTACTTTTTTATTTTAGTATATTTCTCACCTAGGGAGGAAAAGTAGACAAGTCGTCCTCACGTGCAAAATTACGAGCCGAGCCACAGGCGAGGGTTGTAAGCACGTGAGGAATGCTTGTCTGATTTTCCTTCCGAGGGTTGAATACGATTTTTCTTCCGAAATGGACGAAAGTGAGCATTTTGAACCGAGCGAAGCGAGGTTAGAATGCTCACTTTTGGTCCATGTAGGCAGAAATTAGAATTTTTCGTACTTTCGCGGGACTTGTCCTGTAAAATAGTACGGCACTGTTCCGTAATTTTTACGGATTATTGTTTTGGCTGGCAGATTACGGAACTGACACGTAATTTTTATTGAATTTTTCTCTCCGTGTAGAAAGGATCGCAAGAAATATAAATATCAATTTTTCAATTGAAATATTGGAATAATGAAATATTAGAAATAATTTGGGTTCAACGAACTCTGTCGAAATGTCTCAATAGTCTTAAATTATGGCGTTAGGGATTAATTAACGTCTCGAGATTCGGCTTAAAGCGTAATAATTTTCACTTTAAGTGCGTCAAAGAGATCGGCTTAATAAAAATTTCAAGTGGAAAAATGTCTCAATAGACAAAAGCCCCAGAAATGTGAGTATTAATTATTGGATTAAACTTGCTTAAAAACAAGGGACTTTTAAGATCTTACGATACGAGGATTATGTAAATTAATTTAATTGTTGGATTGAATTTTTTTTTTTCGGTATTGACGAGAGATTCGCTTTGAAATTAGACTCGGGGAAGTACTCAAATGTAACCCACTGTTGCATTATTTAATTGTTGACGATAATTTGTTTTTCTTATGTTGATTCCGCGGGTTAGATAACAGAAATATGTATACATAAATATCGGAAATGTTGTACACGCGGGGCAAGATCCACAAATCCAAAGATCTTGATTTAATTTTCCTCAGGCAAAAGTCGACATTTGAAAATATTTCTCAATGTTTTTTAATGATACTGCCATTCGCGTGAATCATCCTTTGTAATGACCGAAAACGCACGTTCGCTATGTGAGTACATGTGGGCAGGCATTTATCTTTAAAAGCGACAAGTGCGATGACACATTTTTGTCATTCAGATATTAAACTATTGGAGCTCCTGACCTATCATCCCGAGAGCAATAATATTTATTTAATGTCCTGACGTAAAACTTTTTAAAATATCTCTGAATACTTTCAGCCGTATGGAGCAGTAAGAAAATGCATAACATTTTCTCCTCATTTTTTAAACAATTGTTATCATCTTCGCACGAAAACACATTTCTTTGTACAAACCACTTCAACTCCACAGTTTCTATTTTCCTCGAAAAAAATTATTTTTTCACGTTTAAAATATTTTTAAAATATTTTTTTACATTTTTTAGTAATTGTCCATCCTACGAATGAATTATAGTCCACCCTCAAGACTTCACATAAAAACAAATTTATTTTTTAGAATAAGTCCCTGAGTTGAACTTTCGCGAGAATAATTCGTCAGTTTTGCAATTAATTATTTCGATGGCTGTACATTTATTGCATTGTAATTAACCAAAAAAATTGATGTTCACTGTATGATTATATGTAAGAAAGCATCTTCAAAGACGTCGAAAGTAATTAGACATCTTTGGCATTCCGGCATTAAAACACAAAAAAATTTGAAGTATAAGGAATTAATATCGTCATTTTTTCTACTCGTAATCCAAATAATCTTTTTTGATGACGCATTATAGTGGGAAATGATGGATTCTCCAGTGCGCGCCTCAACTTGACATTTCGCTGAAAGACTGAATTTTTTGATGAACCTCAAGCGGAAAATCTGCATTCGATCTAGCATTGAATCAAGAATATCTTCAATATTTGTATACATTCAAGAAAATCATCCGCCAAACCGACAAATAACCCACATTACAGCACCAATTACTCCGGAAGTATACCTCCGCAAATGTTGATCTTGCAAAGATATCAGACTCGAGTAAATTTGCGCAACTAATTTCATCGTGTCGCGATTCCCGGCATGAATAAATGATAAAATCCGGGAAATTTTTCCAAATTTTCCAACTATTCTGTTTTGACGCCAAACAAAAGAGACATTTGTCTGCAACAGGTGATTACATCCCACGAGAGAAGCCTGTGCTCGCACTGAACCGTTGAAAATTCAAGGAGAGTGCAAAGTGCGTTGCGTTGCGTTAATCGATGCGTTAGAAGTACGAGTTTGTGAATGAAGGATTTCCCTTCACTCGCCAAATTGCTTTCGGTGAATCGAGAAGAAATGAGAACTCGGAGAAAAGAAAATTTATCGAGCAACTGTGGATGACATTTTTTTTACTGATCGATTTACTAGAATCTGCAGTTTATCATGAGATTTTGACGAGAAAATTTCAAAAATCAAAAGTCAAGTCTCCGAATAATTGATAAATTTCAATTTTCAAGTCATTAAATTTTATTCTGACAAAGGAAAATGAAACGTCCGAAGGGAAAATATTGGATTATGTCAAAAAAAGCACTCAAAAAAATAAAATTATCCCAGAAATTCCAAAATTTTCACACACACCAAAATAACCCCGAAGTTAACTAAATAAATGTCAATATCTTAAATGAAAAATCAAATTATTATCTACTTCAAATTGCAAATAATCTCTTCAGAGAACTGAAGAAAGTCTCAATGTTCTGTAATAAAGAAATAAAAAATTGACGGCTTAAAAAAAGGTCCAGAAGTTGAGGGCGAAAAGTCCGAAGAGAAGTTGCGGAAATCCCAAAACTAGGCCACTCGACAGAGAGACCTTCGTCGGTAAAATTCCCAAGCGAAATCCTTAATGACAAATTTTAAGAGGAAGTGGGACATTGATTTTAATCCTCCGTCTGGTGATTTTAGTTAAAAATAAACATGTAATGGGGGTAGTCTCCGTAATAAATACAGCTGTACCGTTACATCGCGGGTAGGAGTGTCTTCAAACAACAGCGGAAGATAGAGAGAGAAAAAAAAAGCCGAAGAGGTAGGAAACCACTGGAGTTTCTTGATGATTTGCGTTCGGCAGGTGGTCACGTGGTGCTTTATCGCTGCGACAGTGGCTGTTTAAACCGCGCGCCGGGATAAAACCGCCAGTCGAGAGAACCACCGAATTGCGGTCTCTCGAGTGACAGTTTGTCATCGAGTAGCGACCAACAACAATGTGCCATGAATCGTTATTGGCCTGAATTTACAGTATTCTCGGTTGATTCGTATCAGTGGGATGAGACAGTGAAGAATTTATAGAATCAATTTGTGTGGTGAGTCTCAGTGATGGTTTCGAATTATTCCATTATTGATATATTTGTCCCAGGCGGCGATGTCCAGTGACGAATGTGTCAATTCAATTCGGCTTACACAAGAATATTTAAGATGATTCTGTTCTGGGTTTTTGTTTTTGGTAAATATCTCGGGATTAACTGGAGATAGCGAAATTTACATCTGAACCTTTTCTGGAGAACTCGGTGTTTTCTACAAAAAATATTCTGATCAATTTTTTTCGATCTCGCATCATACATGAGTTATTGAAGCAAACATGCAGCATTCATGAATGAGTAGATTCAGTAGATTCTGACACTTCCTGTCAGACAAAGCATTCGAAATAGATTCCCGGATTTTGCGTTAATCCAGACAATAGCAGGTAAATTCGCAGGATTATATCATACCGAGATTTCGTATTGACATTTAATCAATTGTTGATAACTATTCTATTATTGAAATATTAATATTAGTTAATATTGGAGATCCTTCAATTGTCGATTTTTCTTTTAGTGAATATCTCGAGATGCATTGGAGATAGAATAATTGACATAAGAACCTTTTTTGTAGTTCTTAGTTTTCTCTACAAAAAACATTTAGATAAAATTTTTCGTAACTCGCCCCATTCCAGAGATATTCCCCAAAATGTATGCATCACCTGCGATTGAGTAGATTAGTAGATCTCGCCGTTCACGTCAGACAAGTAATTTAAATTAAATCCTCGCTTTTGACATTAATCCAGACAAAAGGGGCCTCATTCCCACGATTGTATCATCCGAACGAGCTTTTGAATTGACATTGAAGCCGGGAGGAACGGAGAAATGGCTAAAGGTGGAAAAATGACGAAAACAAAACTGGTTCCACCGGACGGCGGATGGGGCTGGGTCGTCCTGATGTCTGCCCTTTCCGTCAACTTCCTCATCCCCGGTACGGTCAAATCCTTCGGCGTTCTCTTTTTTGAGTTCCTTCAGGTCTTCAAGGCTTCACCCACCAGAGCCGCATGGATGCCCGCCCTCTGCTACTTCCTGTACAGTTCACTCGGTAAACATTCCTTGAACATTTTTATTTAACTCTTCCGACTGAAATTCCCAGATCGGACTTTAATTTATGCTAATTTCATTCGATATCTTTTTTTCCCCCCCGTTCTCCGAAACAGGACCTGTATCCAGCATGCTCTCCATGAAATATTCCTACAAAACAGTCACACTGATCGGCGGTACCTTTGCCGCCTGCGGAATGATGCTCAGTTATTTCGCTACTTCCGTGGCTTATCTCTGCGTTAGGTAAGCAAAAAAAAATCATTGCAGAATTTTTTAACGGATATTTATTTGAGAGTCATTTGATTCTCTTCAATTCTGACATTGACGATATTCGATAGCATTCGTATACCACACGAATGAGTCATTCTGGTTTTTGTGGAGATATCCCTCCAATTGTCGTAATTGATTATTTCATTGAAGTGGTGAATTGAAGGAAATTATGTTAATACATAAAAATTGTCTGTTTAAAAATGACTTTTCAGAAAATATTTCCGCATTTTTAAAACACGATTGTATAGGATTTTTTGGTAGAAAATTAGAGTAATTATTTTTCCCCCGATATCTACGGCTTTAAAATTTGCATTTTCTGCAATTAAAAAAAAAATCTCAATTGTTTATTTGAACTTCAGCTACGGAGTGATGGTGGGCATCGGTGCAGGCCTGACCTTCCCCCCAACAGTCTACATCGTGACCGCCTACTTCGAGAGACTCCGGGGTTTTGCTACGGGCCTCTGCATATCCGGAAGTGCCATCGGAACAATCGTCCTCCCCCCGTTTCTGCAGTTCCTCTTGAACCACTTCGGCCACAGGTGACAATCTCCACCCTCCCCAAAAATCCCGAAAGTACTTAATCAGTCGCGCTGCATTTTTTTCAAATTTTCACGATAAAATTTTTTAAAATTTTTTTTTAAATGTCAATAAACATTTTTTTCCCAATAAACTACAGCAATTTTATGCTGAGATTGTTATCGGAAAATCCAATCGTTAATAACATTTTCGAAAGCGTTTTTTACGCGTAAAGTTACGCAAAAAATATCGCAAATCACGCCCACAATTTCCGCAACTAAAAATATCAATTTTAGAATAAGTAAATGGTCAAGATTTGAAATAGAAAAAGCTGATGTTAATCGTAAAATATGACATTATTTGTCATAATTAACGCTTCTCTTTCCACTCCTAAATTACGCTTTTCATGCCGGAAAAAATCTGCCAAACCTCATATTAGGGGCAATCCTGAATTACGCTCAGCAAAACGTGAATTATACTCAAGAAAGTGTAACTTACGTTTAGATATTTGTATGTGTAGGCGCGACCGATGGCGTTCGTAACTTAGCAGCGGCCAACCTCAGTGATAGCCTTCTGCATCATTCGATCAACAAAAATCCCCTCCCCCCCCCCCCTGCCTCCATGTTGTCATCGAAATCCTGTACCAACACGCGACACGCATCGCATGCCGCCATTCTCCCAACACATCTTATGTAAAATATCAAATAATCCATTCATAATCCAAACCCCGCAAGAACCTCTGACCATCACCAACTGTTCTCCATCATCATCCTTTGTTCGTAATTCCAGAGGGGCAGTATTGATTATGGGTGCAATTACCCTGAATACACTTGTCTGTGCGTTTCTCTATCATCCGGTGGAGGAGCACATGAAGGAAGTGCCCATTGACGGAATTGACAATGAGGCGTTGAATCTAGAAGAACCGGAGACAACAAAGTCATCCCAAATGATGATAGAAAACATCAATGAAATCAAGCCAGCGAATTCCTCAGCGGACCACGATCACCTGCACGACCTGTCCAAAGAGCTAGAGCGAAAGTTGAGTGTGAGCCTGACACCCCCAGTGCCCAAAGTCCCCGAGGATTCCGAGAGGAACGAGGACCTGGACCCCTCAAGACCAGAGAAACCCGACAAAATGGAGACCGTCGAGATGAATGAAAAGAATTCGCCGGACGAATCGAGTACAGCTATCGTCTGTGAAGTTGGTAGCATGAAGACGCTTACTCCGGGAGTGATGCCAACCCCACCTCTGAGCCGGAACAACTCGGCCAGAAAGAGCGTGAAGAGCGGTTTCCATTTGTCCCGCCAACACAGCATAGTTTCCGACATGGGACCGATCGCACTGAGCCCGCGCATGAACGTCCCAAATATGTTCCGAAGACTCTTCAAGACGCAAGAGAGGAAGAAGCGAAGATCGCGGACGAGTGGTAAATCTGAAGCTGGTGAAGTAACGAAGGAGTCGTCATCCCGAAAGAACTCAAACACTTCGAACAGCTCTTCCAGCAGTACAGACAGTTCTCAGAAGAACTTCTTCGACCTCAGCGTCCTGAGGGACCCCATCTACCTGGTCATTCTGATCTCGAACTCAACGTCGGCTATCAGCAACACCAACTTCATGATTCTCCTGCCATCGTACGCGATCGCCGAGGGCTTCGACAGAAACTCGGCAGCTCTACTTCTGTCGATTGTCTCGGCGCTGGACTTGGTTGGAAGAATCGGCGGCGCGTCTCTATCAGATATAGACTTTATACCAAAGTATTACTATTTTGTAGGAGGACTGGGCCTCAGCGGAATAGCTCTTGCACTGCTGCCAATGGCGACCACCTATACCATGTTGTCCTTCTTCTGCGCATTGTTCGGCTTGTCTTCGGGAATGTACATTGGAATAACTACGGTCATCTTGGCGGACATGCTGGGCACGGAAAAGCTGAGTTCTTCTTATGGAATTTCTTTGTTTGTCAATGGGGTTCTTCAACTGATCGGACCGCCTGTCTGCGGTGTTATCTACGAGCAAGTTGGGACGTACAAACCGATCTTCCTAGCTTTCGGGATCATCCTTATTTTGGGAACGGCACTTTGGGCTGCCGTTCCGATCATCAGAAGGAACAAGAAGGAGATCGACGTTGCTTGACCATCATGAAGGACTAACAAGTTTACTATGCCATATGGAAGTTGACTTATCTTATTGTATCGGCCGATTAACACTCAGAGGAATAGTCCTTGCATTTCTGCAGTCATCGTAGAAGTTCAGTTCTTCTTACGAAATACTTTTGTCT
>JAPYZM010003244.1:0-11889 GCA_030522845.1 Psyttalia concolor
CCCCCAAAGAAAATTTCTCATTAAAAAAAAACCATCTCATGTTAGCATCAATCCACCGTGCCCTCCATTACTCACCAGCCTCCATCTATGATCTAAATAACAGCCGCTCCGAATAACAACCGGTCACTTGACAATCACCGACCTCTAATCGATCTCCTCCAGTGCCGATATTAGCCTCAGTTTCTATCTTCAGCATTCAGATCGTAGATTACCATCAATGAGACCAATTGCCCAATCCTCATAATAGCTGTATCTTGAGCATCGTCAGCCTAATTGAATGATAGGGGCTCGCCCGAAAGAGCCACGCGCCGTGCACTTATAAATATTAAGACCAGTCTCGTGACGTAGGCGATGTGCCTCATGAATCTGGTCCCAGATTCATGAATCAATACTCATCTCAGAATTTTCATTCTGATTTCAGGGTCTTAATGGACGATTGCTGTTCGCTATCGCAGCTGCTGCGCTGGGATCATCCTTCCAGCACGGTTACAATACTGGTGTTGTAAATCCACCACAATCGGTAATTATATCAGGAAAATGATAATATTGCAATTAAACCGAAGTAGAAATGTGAAAATTTTCATCCTAAGCTAGTCAACATCCTCTCTAGTTTCAGTCAGTTTGGTCAGTTGCCTCAAGACATCATGACATTCATCATATGTTCAACGAAAAATTGCAATGATTATTGTCCAGTCTCTCTAATAGACAAATAATTAGTACTGCTTATCGCCTTTATTCCGTTTATTTTGAAGTGAAAATCGACAACCCGTAATCAACTGAAGAACAATTATTTCCTTCCAGCTGATCGAAAGCTGGATCAAAAGCGTTAAAGGGAACAGAACAGGCGAGATAGTCTCCCAGGAGCAAGTAACCGCAATATGGTCAATAGCGGTAGCAATCTTCTGCGTTGGTGGTATGATTGGTGGTTCCCTTGTCGGTGTAATTGCCGACAGATTCGGAAGAAAAGGTGGCCTCCTCTTGATCAACGTTCTGGTCGTAGTGACAGTAATTCTCGAAGGATTCTCGAAAATGGCAGCAAGCTACGAGATGTTGATCGTTGGACGTTTGATCATAGGCATAAATTCTGGCCTCAACGCAGGTCTTGCTCCAATGTATCTGGCTGAGATATCTCCAATGCATCTTCGAGGGGCCGTTGGAACGGTCTACCAGCTGGTCATCACTATTTCCATTCTGATCGCTCAGATTCTCGGTATGAATCAGCTTCTCGGCACTGAACAGCACTGGCCACTTCTTCTATCTCTCACCATCGTCCCAGCTATCTTCCAATGTATCACTCTTCCTCTCTGCCCCGAGAGCCCGAAGTATCTTCTGCTTTGCAAAGGTAAAGATGTGGACGCCCAGAGATCTTTGACCTGGCTTCGCTCCAGCAATGATGTTCACGAGGAGATGGAGGAGATGAGGGCTGAGTACGAGTCTATGAAGATGCTGCCGACCGTTGGCTTGAGGGATCTTTTCGTCAACTCGACTCTGAGGATTCCTCTGGTTATCGCAATCATGGTGATGTTGGCTCAACAGCTGTCGGGTATCAATGCTGTCATGTTCTTCTCTACAAGGATCTTTAAGATGGCCAGTTTGGATGATTCTGCTGCACAGTCAGCGACTATGGGAGTTGGAGCTATGAATGTTATCATGACACTTGTGTCTCTCGTTCTTGTTGAGAAATGTGGACGCAAGACACTCCTGCTGTTTGGATTCGGAGGAATGGTCATTGATACTGCTCTGCTCACCATCTGCATTACTTACGCTGTAAGTCTTTCATTCTTGTTGCTTGATATTGCTCAAGTACTTACTGTTTTATTATGAACTAGGCGACAATACATTTTATTTTCTCTTTTACAGGACGAATCAACTGCTGCTGCCTACTTGTCCATCATCTTCGTCATCCTCTTCGTTGTTCTTTTTGCAACAGGCCCCGGCAGCATTCCCTGGTTCTTAGTCTCTGAGCTATTCAACCAGTCAGCACGACCCGCAGCAACATCAATCTCCATTGCCATCAACTGGTCTGCTAACTTCATTGTCAGCATAGCATTCTTACCCCTTCAACAAGCCCTGGGAGCCAAAGTATTCATAATCTTCGTTGTCATTCAGTCACTATTCACTCTCTTCATCTGGAGGAAAGTACCGGAGACGAAGAACAAGACAATCGAGGAGATTAGCAGTATGTTCAGACAGATATCTTATCAGTGAGATAATCATGTGTAATGACTTCAATAGTAAAATTATCCTGAGCAAGAACAAAACGCCAGCGAGAGGTATAACAAGTCCTTCCATTATTTTACAGTTCGATGCATTTTCTTTTTTGATTCAGTCATGGTTTCCTTGATGAATTAATGATCGTTATGTGACATTTATTCATCAATCAACTGACTTATTATTGTCGTGATTATTGGGAGGATTACGTCGAACTGATAAATAGGGACTGCCTGATTTACATGTAATTAATCGATTTAGTTTTTATGGTACCACTGCGGTGGATAATTGGGTAAAAATCGGAGAGAAGACACGAATCATGATACTAAAATCACGGACAGACTATGAACTGATTGAGATTCTCTATGATCCAGTCTTTATTTGATTTCAATTTTATTTTTTCATATGGAAAAAGTGTGTGGAATTGTCAATTCCAACTCTAGTCAAGAGTGAGCTCTTTTTAAATCTTCATGAATCTTCTTTTTGCAATATCAATCATTGGTTTTTTTTAAAGATTTTATTGAATTTTCATGTACTTGGTAGTAATTATGGAGAATTTGACAGATTATCGAAGAGACTGTGTAGGTAACTAGTCCGAAAGACTAACTTTGCAAGAAATTTCAATTTCATTTTGAGAAAGATTTAATAATCTGCGCTGGCATTATCCGTTTTAAGATGAACAATGAGAGATTTATGAAGATTATTAACGTTACCGATGATTTTAATCCCCCGCAAAACTGGAAAGTCTCATGACAGGCCGCTTTTTACCTTGTTTACTGATATAACTGTACAGAGATGAAATTATTGACGTCAGACATTAACACTCGATATTTGTCAATGCCTTTCACATGAAATACAAACGATAGTTGTATACAATTAACAGAATATTAGTTGAAACCGTGTAGTTTTATTTTAATTAGGTGAGATGTATCATGTCTCTTGTCTACGAGAATTATCCATCTTTTTAAGTCAGTTACTGTTCATTAGCGTCTTCTGATATTTTGTCGAATATTAGTTTTCATGTCCTGAGTAATCACGTCGCTAGAGATTTCATCATCTGCGATGATGCGCATTATCCTTTTTGCGGTTAACAACGAAAAATTTATGAAGATTATTCACGTTAGCGATGATTTTAGTCAACCTGAAAAACTGTCAACGCTCATGGCAGACCGCTTTTTACATTCATTACTACTATAATTGTGCAGAGGTAAAATTATTCACCTCAGGCATTAAAACTCAATCGATGTCTTTGCCAATACCTTTCACATCCAATACGAATTATAGTTGTCTACTATTCCCAGAAATTTAGTCGAAGCCATGTAGTTTTGTCTTAAATAGGTGAGATGTGCCAGGACATTTGTCTGTGAGAATCATCCACCGGTTGAAATCATCGCAATTATTCTTTTGGGGAATTTAATTTTTCGGAACTATCAGTTATCATGCCCCAAATAATCACTTAATTACAAATTCCATAATCAGTGATGATGCGCATTATCTTTTTTGAGATAAACAACGAAAGATGTATGAAAATAATTTCACGTTATCGATGATTTTAGTTACCCGAGAAACAGAATAGTCTCATGACAAATCGCTTTTTACCTTCATTATTACTATAACTGTTCAGAGATAAAATTACTGATGTTAGGCAGTAAAACTCAGTCAATATTTTTGGCAATATCTTTCACATCAAATACAAATGATAGTTGTATACAATTAACAGAAATTTAGTTGAAGCCATGTAGATTTATTTTGAATAGGAGAGATGTATCATGTCTCTTGGCAGCGAGAATCATTTAATTTATATATCGAGAATTTATTGTGTAGCAACATTGGCCCAGTGCAAAGTGCTCAACGATGATTATTTTTATTCAAGTCGAGGCCAAGTTTTTTTTTGTCCTTTTTCCATCGCTAGAGAACAGTGGGAAATTGTTGTCGTGCAATTCTGCAGTGGCCGTTGCTGATGAACAATAGAAATCGATATGATTGTCTTCGAGGTATATACGTATTTTAATCATTAATTTTATTATTTTTTTTTTTTTTAATAATGAACTCAATACTCATACGTTATTAGTCGTTTGTAAATCAAATAGAGCAGTGGCTCTCACATATTTTCTAGGTGAAAATTGAAATTATACTGGGCATTGTTCATGCTCTGATGTTGTATGTTTCATTATTGAAGTGTGAATTAGATTTATTGATGCGAAGGCTTTGTGGAGACTGAAACAATTGTGCACAAAATACAATTGCCCAGTATAGACTAATGAATAGAATGAATGCATGTTTTTATTTCATAAAACATTCAGATTATTACACAATCACCTGTAGTTTATTGATTCCAATAATAAAATTGTAGTTGTTTCTATGTAAGTTTAATTAATTAATGTTATTGAGTTAATTTAGAGATGGTAATGTGCAGTTGTAAGACTTAGTTTTTTTTTTTAGTCGCGTTCTTTTATATATGAATTCAGTGTCGGTGTAACAATATTGATGTTTAAACAAAAATATAAGTCATATCGCAGTGTAATGTAAACGAAGGAACCATTTTCATTTTTTCAATGTTATTGTGCACAATGAGGGAGGTTTATAATTTTGGTATCAATGGATTGTATTTCGATGATAAATCCATCACTATAATGTATGACTGGATAAAATATGATTGCGATATACGTATTTTTGATGCTGATATATTTACCGTTGTCAGAAATAAAGAAATTATTGAAGTAATTTGGGTTTTTTAACTTTTCTTAAATTCTTAACTCGTTAAGGTCCACCACCGGTACAGGATCAAATTAAAAATACATGGAAGTTATTGGTGAGATTAGGATTATTAGAGAAACTGCTTGAGGAACGGAACTGATGACCATTTGATATTCCTCGCGGGATACGGAGACTGATAGATCTGATTCAATATATCTGATCGAAATTTAATGAAAAAAAAAACAATTGTTTACTACAATACTTTCGTTTGAAATAAAAACGGGAAAACTTGTGACTTGTTTCTAAAATATCTTCACAATAATTGAAATTGTACATAGAATTTTTTCAAAGTTTCAAAAAAAAAATCAATAGTTCCTACAGAGAGTGTTAAATTTTGTCATTAAAGTTTTCCATAATTTTAATTACTAAAAACAATACTTTTAATAAATGATTTATTTTACGGAAATGATTGTTTTTTAATTCCTAGAGTTCGTGAAAGAATTTTTTTAATCTTCTAAAAATGCTAAAGAATCAAAAAATCAATCAAAAACTTAATAAATAATCTCTCCTCCACTTTTAATTAATAACAAAATAAATACGAGTACATAAAGACACGACTTTCCAGACCTCTCCTCGTAATTTTTTTTATAAACAATCATCATTTATATGTCACAGTTAATTTCCTTTTTTGTGTTGCACTCAAAGCTAGCTTTTTCACCCCCACAAAAGCTGAAAAATAAATAATAAATAACAAATAATTCCCGAAAAGATCCACCACCGGTACAGGATCAAATTAAAAATACATGGAAGTTATTGGTGAGATTAGGATTATTAGAGAAACTGCTTGAGGAACGGAATTGATGACCATTTGATATTCCTCGCGGGATACGGAGACTGATAGATCTGATTCAATATATCTGATCGAAATTCAATGAAAAAAAAACAATTGTTTACTACAATACTCTCGTTTAAAATAAAAAGGGGAAAACTTGTGATTTGTTTCTAAAATATCTTCACAATAATTGAAATTGTACATTAATAGAATTTTTTCAGTTTCAAAAAAAATCAATAGTTTCTACAGAGAGTGTTAAATTTTATCATTAAAGTTTTCCATAATTTCAATTACTAAAAACAATACTTTTAATAAATAATTTATTTTACGGAAATGATTGTTTATTAATTCCTAGAGTTCGTGAAAGAATTTTTTTAATCTTCTAAAAGTGCTAAAGAATCCAAAAAGCAATCAACAACTTAATAAATAAATAAGTAATTGTCGTTAATAGATTAAAGAGCAATTGGATGAGTCAAAAATAACAGTTAACAATTAATAATAAAGGAAGCGTTCGCTGAGTGCGGAATCTACATTATCGTTGAATGGATATGTTATCTAGTTTAGATAATTTAGCTTGTGTAGATAACTTTAATATTTCTTTCGTAATTCTGTAGATGGTATCAGTCAACTCATTTCAGACCCTCACTTCCACTTCACTGTGGGGTATCAAACGGAAAAATTATCATATTGACTATAATTACTTATTCGATAATTACAAAGGAGAAGTTCCTTCGATTTATACGAATGAGAAAGAATTGCAAAAGTTTCTCTCCTTTCCTCAGAAAAATAAAATATCAAATTATATTCCTCGATTGTGTAGATATATTGTCAAATTCGTGATATTTTTAATCTCAGTATGAAGTTGAATATTTAAAAAAAATACATTTTGTATGAATTCAATATTAAAATAAAATTCGAAAATTGATAAAGAAAAACGAATAATTATTGAGGACAGTACCTAAAAATTAATCTTCTACATTTCTAATAATTCTACAAAACAAAATAGTTGAATATGTTAACTCCGCAGAGAATATCAGGGGAAATGTGAAAAATCTTCACTTTTTTCTGGTACAAGCCCTAAAAGGAAAAAAAAGAAAGAAACAATGAAATAAAATAAAAATAAATAAATAAAATACTTCTACAATTTAAAAAAAGCCCTACATTTTCATCTGCTTTTGTAAATTATTGAAATGTTAAGAGTATTTTCAACGGAACCGAAGTAGCAATAAAAAATAAAAAATCGAAAGGAATTACTCCGGAATTTATTTCCCAGTCGCCCTCGAGTATTTTCCTCGGGATGAAAAGGACTAATTAATGTGCAGTCTAAAATAATTAAACATGACGTAAAATATAAAGTGTTTCGCCAATAATGTTCACTAACTACAGGTGAAGCACACTCAAGGCACGTGGGAGTTCTCTCCGAGGATCATAAAAATCGCAGGTGCATGCTCACAATACACAATGCACGGTCTTTTCGCGGGCGGCGAACCGCCGTTTCGGATTTCCGTTGCACGAAACTTCACTTCCCTTCTCAAACTCTCGAGATTAAAAAGTAAAGCCCGAGTACCACCGGTCGCCGTATGTCCCCAGAATTAATCAGAATATCTCGTGTAAATGTGGAAATAACTCAATAAAATCTGGATTATGATTTTTTTCATGGACATAAATTAATTTTTTGTTCTTTAATCATATCCGCAGTAGGAAGACGAAGATATTCATCAAAAGATTCAATAATTTTCTTCGAAATTAATTCGAATTTCAAAATATTTTGCTTTTATCGTGGCTAAAAATGGAAATTTTCTCACCAGTAAAAATAATTGTTACGCTAATTTCTCCATAAAATTTATGTTAAATGAAAGAAAAAGGTCCTGATTCCTCGGATTATTCGCTCGGTATTCGAACAACAATTCCAGTCTCCCCAAAATTCTCAAACTTTCCTGCTTTCCAAGAAAAATAACGAGGAAATCCATAGATTCTTCCTCGAGTACATAAAGACACGACTTTCCAGTCCTCTCCTCGTAATTTTTTTTATAAACAATCATCATTTATATGTCACAGTTAATTTCCTTTTTTGTGTTGCACTCAAAGCTAGCTTTTTCCCTCCCACAAAAGCTGAAAAATGAATAATAAATAACAAATCTCTAGACAATTGTCCAGATCTCTCATTACCCCCTTCCTCATTTTCATTATAGATTAAATGTATTGCACCCTCTGTACAAGAAATAACGACCGGGCTCCCATAAAAAGAAACTTCAATCATCAACTCGACGCACTCAACGACTCAATCGAGCAGCTGATAAAGGAATCATTACTCCGCTCGGTTGTCCATAACATTCCCAACCCCAGGAGCAATCTTCGAGTGACCAACGGCACTCCTCGCTCGATCGGCTGCTCGCAGGGGTGCCGAGCGCCGAGTGCAGTACCCCCCCGGCCAAATTAAAGAAATTTAAACCAGCCATAAGACAATGAGAACGAAGGTCACGAAAGGGGGAAGTGTGTTTTGATGAGCAATCTCTCTCTGGCACTTGGAGGTCCAATTTCCTTCGGCTCGTGTAACGGTGGCCCATTAGTTCCATGCTGGGGGCACGCGTATACCATATGGCCTTAACTCACGTCTTATGCGATCGCTGGCGAACGTCATTGCCGGCCTCGATCGAATTCTAACGAATTCCATGGACACCTTGGCCACGCGTGATTAGGCAACCGACATTTTTGTGTGGGTCTTCGGGGAGTATTTTTGACGGCTGCCGGGCCCCATACGTGCGGTGCATGAAGAGCAATGCCCAGTAAAAATTACGGAAGTACCTCCGCATTTCGCACTCCACGCCCGGAACGAGACATTTGCTGCGAATAATTCTCTTGATTGTAATTTTAGGAGATAAAAATCGTCTTTCGAATACCACGCGAGTCCCAAAAATATTCTAATTAATTAACTCCTTAAAAATTTTTTTTCCCGTACTGCTCTTCACTTTTCCTCATCCGGGGATTGGTACGGGCCCTTGCCCAAACTCGAAAGAGTGAAAATCACTACGGAAAAATATCGTTCCTGGGGCTGTCATTATGGGGTTTTTTGACTCGCGTGGTTGGCCGCCTCGCCTACGGCTCGTCTCACCAAACTCCACGCGAGTAAAAACCCCATAACGACAGGCCGGAAATATACTATTTATTATTTACTTTAATATTTATTCAATATTTGGGTTGTTCCTTGAAGTTGCCTGCATACAAACGAACTGTTGAGGGCCAGTTTTTGGTTTAACCTAACCATGGTTGACTCGTGGTTAAGTTGAAGTTAAGACCCCCCACCCCTGAGGCCAGCCAATCAGAAATCTTAACCTTAACTATGACCAAGGTTTAACCATGGTTAGCTAAACCAAAAACTGGCCCTGAAGCCCCCATAAGTTTTAACATGAAATGCTACCCTTACCACCTGCATTTTGCGTATGATCGCGTCACCCCCACTCCTTCGTTTGATGTTAATAGTATATTATGCAACATGTGCGTAATGGTGTTTTTGGCTCGTGGGAGGTTGTAACATGAGCCGAAGGCGAGTGTTATAATCCCAGGCGCCAAAAATCTCCATTACGCACAAGTTCCATACAATATTTTATGTCATTGTGCCCGTAATCCGCGATTTGACCGAGCGAAGCGAGCCCGTAATCCGCCCGTAATCCGCGATTTGACCGAGCGAAGCGAGCCCGTAATCCGGGATTTGACCGAGCGAAGCGAGCCCGTAATCCGTGATTTGACCGAGCGAAGCGAGCCCGTAATCCGCCCGTAATCCGCGATTTAACCGAGCGAGGCGAGGTTAGAATCGCGTGATTACGGGCACCTATGGCATAAAAGTTATGCTGACTGAACCATAGAAATTGACAGATCGACTTTACTTGCACTATTCAAAAAATATTAGAAGATAATGAATAGATTAATTAATAATCGATAATTAATTAATAGATAATGAATAAAGTAGGGAATAGACTGGGAATATTGTCAATACTCATGTTTTAAAATATAAGTGCGTCTCATAGTGCAATTCTATCCGCTGCTATTTCAACGAAAGAATAATCCCCCACTGAAACTCGAGCTGTGAAATTAACCGGATATTTCTAGGTTGCCTGTGAACAAACGAGCTTGTCAAGTTTTTTAATTGGAAAAACTTGGTACGTTAATTTAGGTGTAATGAACCTATTGGAAAATACCCAGTAATTACGAAACTCTCGTGGTATTACAAGTGAATATTTCTTACCATGTGGCCCTCAATTTTCAAGTTTATTAGTCGGATTATCGAATGCAAAATGAAATCAAATTATTACACTTATAATAGAAAAACAAGTAAAGAGATGAATTCAACAGAAATTCAATGTTCCCAAGAATAGATTTACATTCGACCTTTCTAGCAAATTCCCTAAATTTCCTTTCCTCTTCTTTTCATTCGCAAAACCCAACTTGTCCACAATTTGTCATATTTTCCATTTTTAGCTATTTAATAATTAATGAAATTGATTATTTAATTATCATTTTTAATTATTCTATATGTTCTGGTAATGACTGAATAGGAGATGAAAAAAAAATCGGCGGAATTTCTCAAATACTTAGAAAAAATTCTGGATTAAGTAAATGCCTCAGTTTTCACTTCCTCCTAACGGAAAAATATTATCATGGTAGTTAAAAAAGGCACCTACTGCCCGAGAAAATAATTTTCAAATGTGTTAAAATTCGCCTTCCTCGTCTCAGTTAACAACAGCATTCTCATCATTGTTAATAGTGAAGCCGAACAATTAGCATAGACACTTATGTGCATAAATATGCATGGAGGACATTTGCAGATCGGGTGAGTTATACTCGGCTACCCCACATGAATTCGTTGGCCTGGTGCGGCTAATATGTTCCGGTACTTATAGCACCCCAACGTGTGGATACACGTGTACGTCATAGAGACGATCAAGACCGCCGTCTCACGACCGGCGATCGGTCAGTCGTGTCGAAGTGTTCAGAGAAGCCGATGTAAAAACTTCACCTGCGACTTGAGATGTGGTGTGCATTTCCTCTGGAGGTTGTAACGAACAAACTTTCCCGCGGTTGCAACCGCTCGAAATTTATGCCCCGTAAACGACATACATTCATGCTCTTCGCGCCGTATAATTTCTCTTTTGTTTTTTGTTGCTTTCAAATGGTGCACAGCGAGCAAGAGTCACGAGTTTCCATCGCTCCCCAGGTAGGAATGAAGGATGGAAGACAAGATTCCACCAGGCTTGACCCAGGATTGACAAAGAGTGGTTGAGCCTCGCAATCCATGATTGGATCAGGCTTGAACGAACATTGAGAAATAACTGACTCCAGGGCTGGAGATCCCACCGGTCGAGCCTCGATCCAACCTTGGATGTCATGATTAGATCGGGGTTGTAATCCAAATATTGTCTAAGGATGCGTCTAATCCCTGACTCTAACTAGACCAACGAAATCAAGATTTACTCATTTATTGAATGAAAACCAGTCATTGAAACAGAACTTTCTTGTGAGAATTTTGAAATATTTAGATTCAACTTAAATTGCAAATAAAGAGACAATGGCTTCCTACGGATAATTGTCGGTTTCCCTGTCTTTAGGAGGAGAGAAAAAATTAGTTAAGTAATTTCAACTTGATTAATCATGTATTGATTAGGGAATTGAAATTTGATGTTAACATTTATGGGAACTTTTTGGAAAAAATTAATTGGTATCTTCTTCCTCTCGTTCAGTGAATCAAGATTGAAACAGGATAGAACGAGATCGATGGATCATTGCTCATTATATTTGGATCAGGCATTGATTCCACGATGGATCTGAGTTTTGCTCTACCTCCTAGGTAGGAATGAACGATGGAAACAACATTCGACCAGGCTTGACCCAGGATTGACAAAGATTGACAAAGATCGGTTGAGCCTCGACTGAAATAATATATTTCGGAACAAGTGAAAAAAAATTGTCTTTGGCGAGTGGGAGGTTCCCACCGCCGGACTCGCCTTCGGCTCGTGATATCATCCCACGAGTCAAAAACCACTTTTTTCACGAATAATATTTTTCATCTCAATGTGTCGAAATAGTATATTTCGTAACAAGTGAAAAAAAATGGTTTTTGGCGAGTGGGAGGTTTATATCACGAGCCGAAGGCG
>JAPYZM010003245.1:0-16636 GCA_030522845.1 Psyttalia concolor
ATTTTTCATCTCAATGTGTCGAAAAAGCACTTTTTAGTCACTCGACGCGAAGCGGAGAGTGACTGAAAAGTGACTTTTCCGACACAGCGTGATGAAAAAATATATATATATCACTTCTCTTAGAAAATCTCATAAAATTTATAAGAATAGCCAAGTATCACTGGAATATTAAATCCTCAAATATCGTCTCATCACGACAAAAAAAAATATCAAATAACCATAAATCTCAGAATATCTCACAATAAACTTTCCCACCAATTTTTATGAATTCTTCATATCGTCCCTCGTGCATCGACAATTTCACGACAAAAGTATGAAAAGAGGATGAGGAAATCCCAGCGTGAATCATCACCCGCGAGGTAACTTCCCTCGACCCCCACTCCGTCCATCGTTTAAGGATTCAGGTCAAACGTTTTCCTCTAAAACGAAGGACGATAAATCGTCTTGTCACGATCAGCGTTTAGGTTCCCTCTCAATACAATTTCACTCTTGCAATTTATACAATCTCTCCTCCTTCCTCTTATCCACGTCAAGTAAATTCCGCGAGATTGTTGGATTGAGTCTGGAGGAGTGGAGATTATCAGGAAACGAGTGGGGAAATGGGGTAATGTGGAGGAGTAGGGATTTTGGCTTTTTGCGGGTCAAACGAGAGGGTCAAAAGGAGTGACCTCAGGGAGCATTTGAGCCTACTTTGACTTTGCTCTGGGATAAATCGGGGGGAATTGGAAAGTTTTATTATTTCGATGGGGGAGGGACGAACTGATTGAGCCACTCGGGTTTTTCATTTGACCCTCTGGATTGACCTTCTCATCTCTCCCGTTTGACCCTCACCCTTTTCTCTCCCATCTGACCTGATTCCCAAGCTTTCGCTCCCATTTGACCCTTTTTTTTTTATTTTCTCAGGATTAATCTTGCGGAGCTGAAGAGAAGATGACCTGTTCTTTCGAGGGTCACTCGTCTCTCCCGATTGACCCACCCAAAGTCGTCCGTTTAACCCTTCCGAACATCTTGGGTCAAAGGGAGTAAGGGAGTAACGGGTAAAGGGGGTTTGACCTTAAAAAAATTTTTGACGAGAAGATGGACTCTTTTTTTTTTTTTTTTTGTGTTATTCTTCTTTCCCCTTTTACCCCCCCAATCTCTCTCGTTTGCCCCTTCCCCATTTCTCTTCCCAATGTCTTAAAAAACTTTTGAGTCTACTTTCACATTTTCCTTGGATTAATCTAGTGGAGTTGACGAGAAGTTATCATTTCGATGAGGGTCAAACCGGAGAGACGCACGAATCGAGCCACTCGTGGCTTCCATTTGACCTTCAACCGGTCTGTTCTATTTAACCCTTCTCTCTCGCTCCTCCAGGATCAATCTATTGGAATTAAGCAGATGATGTAACATTTGTTCGAGAGCCACTCGTCTCTCCCAGACTCTTCCATTTGAGCACTCCTAGCATTTTGACAAATAAACTTATTAAAGAACTGAATCTCGCCCTATATATTTCCTTGTAGACAAAACTAGTTCGAAAAAAAATGCCCTCTCTCCCCCGGGAACACTTGATTTCCCGTCACAACAAAAAATAACAGCCAAAAAGCGGCATGGAGATAAAGTAAAGCAAATAGAACGAAAATTCAGGGGGGGAAAAAAAGAAAAGAAAAACAAAATAAGAGACAACTTTACCTTCTGACGAGCTTGTCCCTGAGGAGTCTACGTCCCAGGGTGGCAAAGGGGCCGATGGGAAAAATCTGTTGTCTGTTTCGTGTCATATTTCACTCTGATCCTCGTCTCGCACTCAACTCCAATTTCTCTCTCTTCAAATCCCCACCCTCCAGGCTATCTCTCAAGAGTCTTTTATCTCGAATTATTTATCTTATTTCCTTCACGGAAAAGGGAATGGAGGAATTTTTCATCGGCGCTTGGGCTCTCCTTTGTGGTAATTTTTGATGGCGTATTTTTGGATTCTTTCTGCCGATGGAGAGGAAAGTTAGGGTTTTCGGATGTAAATTGATTGAGTGAAGTCTTCAGATGGAGACTTTTAGTATCGACTTGACAATCTTATTGGATTTGTAATTGATTATGCGGAGAGCCTGACGTTGTTCAACATTTAGGGAATCATTTAGAGATGAGATGACGAGAAAATGTCAGTTGAAATGTATTGTGTATTTTCTCTTGCAAGTTATTACCTCGATAACGAGTGATTATAGTGAAAAAAATTGTTCAATATTTTTTCCGCCTGATGAAATTCTCTACAACATGGATCTAATAGCATTTTATTATATAATCTCTTCTTGTCGAGTTAATTACTAACAATAAACTGCCAAAAAGAAAAAATGTAATCGGTTATCATTTAAATTGAACTCAAAATAAAAGAAAATTTCCATGAAATCTCATGTGATATCAATTTGAGATTGGAACGATGTAATTGAATGTTACGTGTGTTTCAAAAATTTCCATTTACACATGAATCTTGGTTTTATCCGCGTTTATTTATTCCCAACCCATCCCACTTGTCCAACAATTTTACTAAAAAAATTGCAATGAAATGGAATCGAATGACGAGAAATCAGTGACAGAGGGTCCTCGAAAAATTCATGTGGAATAACAGCTTCCGGAACAATGAATGTACACGCACCAAACGAACGAGAACGAATGTGAACAAGGAGGGAATTAAAAAAAAAACTGGATTATTTGCTTTTTTTCCCCTCATCAATAAAATCGCGTTTTGCACATGTGGAGATGGAGAGACGGCTCGCACTCTGTCCGTTGTCGGAGATATACTGACACGCGCGCACTCGATGTATTCTCGGTTGTCGGCCTATCCTCCACCCACAAATCTTTTATTTATTTACTTTGAATAATTTTTCGCGACGTCTCAGATGCTTGAGAGTCGTGACGCAGTCGATTTTCATTATTTTTCCCCCGCTGGGGTTCGGTAAAGGTTAAAAATAACGGTTTTTAGGAGTTGAGACGATGAGAAAAAGTGGAGTATGTTTTTCCATTTTTTTTTCATCTTCTGAGGGTTCCTGAAGAGAACTCGACATTAAAAAAAAGAATCTTTGTTTGTGATAAAGAAAACGGGAAATTTCCGATCCAAAAACCGCTTCACGAGCTCTGAAATCGTAAAATTAAACCTCGACCAATTTTGCTCAAATTTTCGATAAAAATATATGCTTCCATATCTCGAGAACTAGAAGAGCTACAGAGATCCTTATACGGACTTTTTCAGCTGAAATTTCTCTGGCTATCTGGTAGAATCCGTAACTTTCCACTCCATCCACCTTGGAATTATACAGAATCATAAATTCCTCAACTTCGCTCATTTATCTCCGTTTATTATATCTCTCGTGACATTTGTCGCCAGTAACAAAAAAAATCAATACAATGGGAATAACTAAGGATTCTCAGTGGCAGCATTGAAGCCCCCCAAGTGTTCCCGAAGACAATTTGCGACGTTGGAAAAACAGGAAGTGTATGGCGAAAATAATATGCACAGTACTTTCTAGCCTGTGAGGCACGTGGGCGGTAAAGCTCGCCCTTCGACCCGCATACCATCGTCGTGCGGCTCGTTTGTTATTACCAACACGAACGCCCGCAAAATATACAAATACCCGGTAGAACTCCTTATGGAGTTACTTGGCACAGCTGAAAGAGAGAAGTGGGTGGAGAATAGGCGAGGAAATATACCGTTGCGTATGGAACAGTGTGAAAGTGCAATGGGCTGAGCTCAGCTGTGTATGTCACTCGCATTTCGTTAAGGATTTGTACTAAATTCGTCGAAATAAAAATACTATTTCGTAAATTGAGGTGAAATAAAACTCAAAACTTATCGAGATCTCTTGAAAATTTGCGGAACTTTTTTTTTGCTATGCGAGATTATCAACTTGTTGTCTTAAACTGGAAATTTTTCGTGCTCACGCAGCGAAAAAAAAAACAATAGAATTTTTAGAAGGCACTCAGATGGGGTCGAAATGACCCCACTCAATGGCGAGCAAAAAAAGGCAGGTCAGGAAAAGTTATTTTCACGACCACTGTAGCTCCAATAGTTTTCGAGATACGGAAAAAAACATTTTTTACCAAAATTCGCCGAAAATTTGTCCAGGTTTATTTTTTGGATTTCAGAGGCCGTGAGCCTCTTTTTGGATCGGAAATTTCCCGCTCTTTGATGTCCTCGAAATTTTTTAAAGCAACATATGCGAAATCAAAATTTGCCCACCAAAAATTCTGATATTGGCAGCGAAGCACCGGCTGCTGACTAGTTATCAATGGATATCTCAGTATCAAAGGAAGACAGCAAAATTGTTGTCATAACCTTTTCTGTAGCTCTCGATGTGCTCTACAAAAAAGTTATTACAAATATTTTTGCATTTCCCTTACATCTCGAGATATACTTCGAAAATCGGTTTTCCCGCTTCGCTACTGACCTCGAAATTCCGACGAATCCTTATCAATCACTTTCTCCCCCCAAAAAAATATCCCGAAATCGCTGCATCGACTGGAGCCACCCCCTATTGCCTTATTTCACAATCTCGTTCACCTACCCCTGAAAAATCTCCCCTAAAACCTCATCGACTCCTGCAAAACTGCCAAAATTCACGCGCGAAAACTTTTCATCCCCTCCAGCGCCTCTCGCAGATGTCCCACAATAAAAACAAAAAAAAAAACAATCAAAGACACATTTTCAAATAATTTTCAAGCGCTCAATAAATTTTAAACTTCTCCATATAATATCCTCGACTCAGACAAATTTTAGAAAAATACAAAAAAACACAGAAAGCACATCAGATAAAACGGTTGTTACGCGTTAGACCGGACAACTGGTACTAACGTACGTTTGTCGTTCGAAAAAGCATGTGCCACCCGGCTAGTCTTCCGAGGGGTTCCCCAACCCCTCTCCACTGTCTCTCGATACTGCGACCAGCTATACCTATTTTTCCGTTTGCATTGTGTGCGTGTGACCCTTGGGCTCGCGGTGCGATGCACTCAACGGATTCTCCAACCGACTCCATCTTCGGTGCCAAGTTATTTCATGAATGAAATTTTTTGCTGGGGTTGGCAACAGAGGGTGAGATGGGGGGGGGGGGGGGGGGGGGGGGCCGTGGGGGGGTGGTTACGGAGAAATTAAAAGAGCGAGGGGATGAGGGATATAACGATCCCTATAGTTTTTTTCACGAAACTTTATAAATGAGGCAATTGAAATCCAATTGGAAATTAAAATAATTAATGGTCAAATATTGAATTAAAATTGATTTTTTGTACGGAAATTTTTCGAAATGTTCGGTCTGAATATAATGTAAATATAAATACAATTATCAATAGGAATTAATAACAAATTGGGAACAGTTATTTGAAAAGTAGTTAATTTTAGGAACCAAAAAATATAAAAAAAATAAAAGAAAAAATAAAGAAACTAAAAAATTTTTTCATAGAAGAAATACAACAATAAAAAAACGAAAATTTGGAAAAAAAACAAACCAGTTCCCCAAGCGAACTCCGCCCGAGAATCCCAATCTGATTGAAAGTAAAATTCAAAATTCTAATCTGTAAACAAAAATTTAATCTTGGTTATTTATCGCTAAAATAAATTCTAAACTTTTGTACTTATCTATTGAAAAAAAAAACCGATGAAATATAAAATAAAGAAATAAATCTGAACGGAAACTCGAGGAGGAGCGCGCCTCTGATTTTAGTAAAATGAGGAAAAGGGGGAAAGTAACTCGTGTAATTTTCTATGACTCTCAACTCCATAGATTAAATTCATTGTCTCTGTGGCACTTATGCAGCTTTGACAATAGCTTAGCACCAGAGACTTTGGGGTCTCCGTTGAGTATTCACACAAAATGTTTCCATGTGGTTCGAATATCGGTTGTCTCCGGCATCAAAATCGCACGTGCACGCCTTCGGCTTCTCTAAGCCTTCAGACACATTGTATAGTAATGAAATGAGACTCGTATATGCAGCAGAATGACTGGGCTCCGAGGGGTACTAGGGGAGTCGCCTGAACCAGTGGGGGCTTTGGTTGCGGTACGTTTATGGATGTCTGAGGGAGTCGTCGGTGGAGGAAATTAATACCTCGAGGAGAGGGAGAGGATTCACTCATGTCCGGATTATTGTACACGATAGCGAGACGAGACGGGAATTTCGACTCTCAAATCAAGACGAGAATCCTGTGCATTCACGCCTGCCAACAGCCAACGTTACTTTATCTAGAGAAAAGAGAGCGAGGCAAATGTTGAGGAGCTTCGTAAGCCCATGCAGAAAGACTAAAGAAAATGTCGAGGTGAGTTTAATGTGCGAACTAATGACCTTTGGGAGATATGCTATCGGTGGGAATTTTGAAATTGGCCAGTATTGGCGCCGTGTCGGCGCAGTGTCGGCGCCTTCAGCTAGTCAGTACTGGTTGAGTAAGGGAACTGATAATGCCGTGGCAATTGTGAATACTAATAGGTAACTCCTGGTGCCCAGTAATGGACCAATGTCGGCTACCGACAGTCCGCCGACATTGCTGGAACGAGATTAACCCGCCATTTTTGCGTCGGTATTGGATCCGTTTGGTCAGAACTATGAGACGGCAGATGGAAGATGAAGAAGGGCCTACAGTTGGCGTAGCCTCGGCATACCAAGGCTCATTAATTTTCGCGGGAACTTTGAATGATCTTGACTTTCATTTCACATTTAGAAATGCGTTTTAAACGGTTGATATGAGATTTCTTGGGCAGTTCAGGATTTTATAAAAAAATTTTAGAGGACTTTTTTTTAGAGAATTTGATAATCTCCAACAAAGGTCCACATGTATTTGTCCATAAAACTACTTACTTCCGAGATCAGGGCAAATTATTGTTGTTGCTCTCCGAATAATGTAGAATTTCCAGGCGTGATATTCACCACCTCTCCCCCCCCCCTTTTTTTTCAATTTCACTCTAAAAATTTTTTCAGTGTCGTCAATGAGATGGGAAACATAATTTAACGCTCGAAAACTTCCCTAAATGCTTTTAAATGTATCGCAGTCGACACTTCGGGGTTTCGCTCCCTGAAGTAATTTACAATTCAAATGTCGATGTATAGAACCGGGTGCATTGAAATTTTACGAAATTTACTTTAACCGTAAATTTACGTTGCCCAAGGCGACCAATTTCATCGCAGATGTGTGAGTTTCACGGGTAAAATCAATATTCAGGGTCAATTGTTACGAATACAAGATTCCTCTCCCACAATCTTTAAACTCTCGATCTCTCATTTTTTTCTTCTTTACTCTCTTCCATCAACACAAAATCATTTAAATAATTCTATATTCATTGAAAATCAGACAACTTTTGTTTCGATTTACTACAAAACAGCACTGCTCGATGAATAGAACTAGAAAAAATCAAAGCTGATGTTTTTAGCGGTTAAGAGCAAAAATGGGGTGGTAGCACTGGAATTTCAGCTTACGATATAGCCCGCGAAAAATTCAAATGCACATAATCACATTCAGAGAAATTCAAGGCAAAATTACATAAAATTATTCATTAATTGAAAATATAGTAATTGTTTAAGGAATTAAATTAAAGAGATCAATTCAAGAGGGAAAATTGTTAGAAAAACAAAAATCAAAATCTCGAAAAATTCTACAATTTTGATTTAAAAAATTGCGAAAAATCGTTGAAATGAGAATTGCCTAAACCGACTAATGAATATGTGGAAAGAAATACTTCGACTAAAATAGAAAATCGAAAATGGTAATACAAGATTCTATCGACCGTCCCTCGATTTTATCGCGCAGAGGCACTCGCCTCGACCCTAATCGCCATCGGCAGGCAGAAACTTGTTCGGTTCGGTTCGGTTGGTTTTGGGCCTCCGGACGATTGTTCGTTGTTGAACAATTTCATCAACAATTTTTAATAGTAATTTAACACTAATGACGACTCATTGTTAATGTCCGTATCCTCAATTCAATAATTAATACTCGGCCGAAACAATAACTGAAGCAAAACTCGGTCGAACTTTGAATGAAGAAACCGAGAGATTGCGGAAGGAAGGAGTGAAACGTTGGAAAAAAAAGGGTAGACTGAGCACTAGAAACTCCCGTAATTACGTCCTCAAGGCCCGTCTTTGCCAGTCCAGAGAGGTCTGAAAATCGTTTCCCCTCTTTTACCCAACATTTTTGTCATTTTCACGAGGCTCGTCTTCCCTGAGTTTCTGGGTTCCAGAGGAGAACGAATTTGGAGGTGAGGGGGAGCGGCTGGCGACGATAATATTGCGGGCGATGAATAATCGAGGGACAATGGAGCATTCAGGGTTTCCTGGGGAATTGAAACAATTAAATCAAGACGAAGAGAGGTTGGCTTGAGCAGAAGAAGAATAAATTGTATTCATGATTTTTTGAATTTATCTATTGCGCTAGAGCTATCAAAATAATTATATTTCAGTGAGCAAATGCACAATTTTTTTTTTAGCTATTAAGAACGAAAATCGGTTGGGAGCACCGGAATTGCAATGAAGTAATTAATTATGAAATTTAAAGTCCGGGTGTAATAGTTGATAACCTCAAAATCCCCGTGACTAATTACAGGAAAAATAATTACTAAATCAGAATCCAACCTAATTGCCAACCTCCGCGGATGATTTCTGCAAGTCGGAAATTATGTCTGCTTACAATTTGATCAGTATTTCATGTGCAATGAGTGACGAAGATTTCGAGGTGATAAATTATTACACCCGGCCCTTAAGTGAAATATTTCTCATTCGATTACCAAATACAAAAAACGATTTTTTAGCTATTAAGAACGCAAATGGGTTGGTAGTACTGGAATTTCAACCTGCGATTTACGCGCGAAAAATTCAAATAGACAAAAACTCACGGGCGAATACATACAATAATTTAAAATTAAAAAATCAAGTAATTAATACAGTTCCAAATATTCCAAATAGACTATTAATCGTAAAAAAATAATGTGATTTTAGCCAATTCTAAAAAAACCCAGACAACGAGAATATTTTGAGGGAGCCTTTACGGGATTTTGAAGACCTGAAACAATTAGATCGACCTGGAGATAATTTAGCGAGTGGTAGAGAAATGGTATACATAATTTGTCTCATTGATCATTTTTTCCAGATCTCATGAAAATATTTCCAAATCGATTGCTCCCCCTGTCTTCAACTATTTATAAAATATCTTTAGATACGAATTGACAATCTCAAAAATGGTCTTCACTGTTGAAATCTTTCCAAAGCTATCCGACTGATACTGAACTTAGAAGACTTGAATAATTATTTGCACTAATTCACTAATCCGCCTGACATTAATTTGACAACTTCAGACAATGCTCCCTCCACCTCAACAATAGATGTCCCAGTCCTCGTAACACTCGTCATTGAAATCTCAAGAGATCACCACCAGGCATTTACGGTACTCCGACCGGTATTGTAACAAACGAGGTCGAGCCCATGGACTTTATCAACTCCCACGCATCTTTATGAATCGGCCCATGGATCCGAGGAGGACGAGTGCCATTTCACTGTTCCCTCTGTTGCACGGCGAGTTGATGTAATGCCAGGCAAATGAGCAGACATTGTCAATTAGACATTATTTCTACTTCTCATTTTTCGCTGCCGACAGGATTATTAGTCGAGATACGCGGTAAAGTATCGGCCAAGGAAGACTTTAGCCTCCGCACACTCCCGACTAGAGCCGAATTGCTCCGAGCGTCGCCAAGGCTTCATCTTCGATTTTTATGTCTAGTTCCTCGATTGTTTATTGGAGTCACTGGCTCATTATAAACGCAAAATAAATCTCTTTTGTTCAATTGATTAACGGTATTAATTCAAGTCGTGAGTGATTTTAAAGGGGAGGGGGGGGGGTGTATTTTGGGGTTGGTTTGCGTGGAAAATTAGAATTCGCTTTAATATAGTTCGCTTTTATATGGTTGTTTTTTTAGTCGAGGCGATACATTTGTTCGTTTAATGAACTCCACTAATGACCAGAGTGGAAGGGGGGGAGATGTCTAAAGTGCCGGTGCGAGGATTTTTTGGCTGATGTGATTGCTGGGATTGTGAGATTTTATTGGGGGATAATGGAAGTGTTGATTGAGGGTAATTGAGGGATTTATTGACGTGGAAAGAGATGAGGTTTGAGGTGTACGAGGGATGAGAGGGTTTAAAAACTTATTATGGAATGGAAGGGGTGATGAGATTGGAGAATTTTTTTCTAATATAATCTGCTTTTGTTATCTTGGTCGGGAGTGGTTCTAGGCGAAAATGGCACAAAGTATTTTTTTTTGTAGAATAGTAAAAAACTTTTTTAAATCTCTAGAAAACCAATGATTTTGGAAAAATTGTCATTAGGATTTTTTGTAGCTCTTGTAATTCCCTGCAGAAAGGGCCTTTTAACATTTTTTCTTGAAATACACCGTTATCAAGATAATTCAAATAATAATAAGGAAATGGTAATTTTTTTAAATCTTCTTTCCAAAAAAAAATTGATTGAAGTATCATCTACGTAAATCGACTTCTACGGATTTACCTCATTACGAACTGATATTAATCCCACAATTACCTCACTTCCTGCTTAGCCTGCTGAGAAAAATTCGTTAATTCATCAATTCTTGTTTAAAATTTCTCATTGTTGAAAGTACAAAGAAAAACAACTATAAAATTATGTTCGTTTTCTTGCCAGTCATAGAATATTCTCAAACGGCGGAAATGATTATTCAGCGAATGTAATTATGGAAAAAAATGATCTTCCTCGATAAACAAGAAGACAATTTTTATTGAGAAAACAAAAAATCATTTCCAATTAATAAATTTAAGATACTTTACAAATTTATTCGATTGTTGATTTGAAAATAATTCATCGCTGATCATTTTTTTATTTTTTAAAAACTTTTTCTTTTTTTATTAATGAGATAAAATAATATATCAATAGTCAAGACTTTTAAATTCCATTCGTACCGCTTGAGATAAGCCAACTCTTAACTTTAAAAATTAATAACAATTGAGCTCAATTAAAAATGATCTGCCCGAGGACATTTAAAATAAGATCATTAAATCACTGAAAATATCGCACGTGATAAAAGGAATGAAATTTCTAATCAAGATCTTCCTAAAATTAATTAAGCAATCCCCACAATTGTCTCCATTCAATTCCCTGAACCACTATAAAATTCTTGCGAGCAAATTCCAGTTTCCCCAGCATTTGCTATTCCAACGAAAGCTGAAGCCTCATCGGAAATTTAACGACAGCTGACGCGAGTCGCCCCATTCGCACTCGACTCCCATCGGCTTCTTTGTTTATTTTTTCTCCCCCCAAAACAAAAGAAATCACCGGAAAAATGTTGCCTGTACACCTAGTTACTCTGCTTCTGGCTGTAGAATATTCAAAACCATTATCGTACACCGAGGCTATTATCGCCAAATAGGCTCCTCGTATACGCAACTGTAGTATACGATAGGAGCCAAAAGCTCTTGTGCATGCGAACGGCATTGTATCTCCCACTTATAATGGATACTGCCTCGAGACGAGTATCGATTCCAGTCTACATGTCTTGTGATATACCCTTTGTAACGATGCATCGAAATTATTGCAGGCTGATAATAGTTTTCGAATGGGGGGGGGGGGGGGCTAGCGGGGGGGAAAGCAACAAAAGTCCGAACTCGGAATTTTTTTTCTGAGCAGATTCCTCTTAAAAATAGAGCGTCTTTTTTTTTTAAATAAAAATTAAATGAAACAGAAATTGGTGAAATGTTCTATATAAATAATATTACACATGGTAATGGCATCATTTTTTTATAATTATGAGAACTTTCGAATTTATACGTCACAAGCCCTCTCACGCTCACAATTCGCTCACAATGCACTCATAGGTCTCTTCTGGTAATACCATTGACTCAAAATAATTGCAAAATGGGAGGTCTTTAAAAGATTTTTTCCAGGCTGATAATAGTTTGGAAGAGGTAGAGGGGAGAGACAGTAGTCGGTGCAAAACCAACAACTGTTCGGGCTCAGAAACCGTTTTTCTGAGCAGATTCTTCTTGTAACAACAGAAGGTATTTTTCCACAATGAAAATCAAATGAAACAGAAATTGTTCATACGTTGTATAGAAAGAATATTACGCATGTCAACTCCATAATTTTTTTATAATAATAATACAAATTTTCGAATTTATATCTTAAAAACCCTCTCACGCTCACAATCCACTCACAAGTCCCTTCTGGTAATACCACAGAGTCAAAATAACTTCAAAATGAGGGCTTTGGATAGGAAAATTTTTCTAGCTATTTAACTCACCTAATTCTATCCCTCGACATCCCCCTCCAACGCCGAAAGAAAAAAAATCCTCAAACCTCACGTTCTCTGCCCCTTCCAACCCCAGCATTTTCAGTTCATTTCCACTACTATAAACGATAACAGAAATTCCGATTGGTGGACGTAAGCTCGTTATGCCCCATGGGGAAACGTAAAATGGAGGCTCGGACTTGTCGTTAAATGCCAAATCCTGTCGTTAGTTCAAATGATCACAAAGAGGAGTCCCGTGTGTATACAACACAGAAACGAGGGAGAGGAAAACGCGAATATTATCCGCACGTCTCGGAAACTCCGGAGTGGAAGGGGGGGGGGGCAGGGGGGGAGGGGTATTACTATGTACCTAGACCATTACGAGGCACCACAAACAATGACCCTCGCCTCGTTGTTTTGGGTTAACTCGAGGAGAATCTCTGGTATCTGGGGACTGGCACGCGACTAATTCCGATCGTAAGACCATGCGGTCCTCGACGAATTTCTCGGCGTCAGGGTGGATCGGATGACTGACAACAGACTTGATGTTGACGGTGTTGAAATACCCGGAGTTTTGGTATTTTCGGGGGAGTAAGAGTTTTTTGATTTTTTAAAAGCGGCAATCGATGAGTCCGGGAATATTGAAGGAAACTGTCATGGCCGCCGAAGTGCTCATCGCCATTTTGATGATGAGAACGAATATGGCGGTACGCTTCACTAGATCGCTATATTTAATTTCCATCGCATGGCGGAAAATTTGAATTGATTAGAAGTGATGTTTCAGTTTTGTTCTTTTAATGAAATAACAAAACATTAATTAATGGAAAATGATAATCAGTGTGACTGAAGTATACAATTCTTCATAAATAGGAAATTACGTTTACCTCAACAATACGTTCCCTTTTATTCGTTAATTAATGGCTTGAATAATTTTCTTTTGACTTTGTGGCTTTAACTCGCCGAAATTATCAACAATATTAATAATGAACGTATGGTAAGTGGCGGAATACTCAACAAATGACTAAAAAATATAAACTTCAAGATTAAACTTGAGTGCAAACAGTTGAATTCATTATTGAACATTTTAATTAATCATCAGGGGAACAACCATCAAAACTTCGTGAGGCTGAACGCATATAATCTCCACCCCAATAATGGAACCTTTGAAAATACTTCAATAATCCCGGGATTAGCCTGAAAAAAATACTCTCCGAGGGTAAAAATGTGGATATACCCAGTTCGAATGGACGATCTCCACAAATTCCCTATTCCAGTCTCAACAATTCAACCCATCTGTCCACATTTGTAATAATTATTGTTTAAAACTTAAAAAATCGGGGGAAAAACGGGTTCAATTGTGGAGGCTGAAGGTGATCTATGTTTTTAACACCCCCCCCGGAAGACCGGAAACACCCCAAAAAGCTTGACTTCCTCAATAAAAACTGTCGGAAATTTCGAAGTCTGGCAAATAAACACGTTTTTTCAGGGTCTCTCGTTTGAAAAAAAAAATATTCACTCATCTGGAGACCACCGGGGTAGTTCAGTGAGCCGATGGGACTCGAAATAAAGCGTATAAATCCGGCCGCACGTGTTCCACAAAACCCCCGAACGTTTGAATTTCCTCGACGAGAGGGAAAGGAAAAGCCGGATGAATACAAACTCAAGGTGGTACTTAATATGAATATGAATTACGCAACTTCGGATAATTTTTTGTGATGTCTAATGAAGAAGTTGACCTTTCAGAGACAACAGATATTTTATTTCGAAGAGTTCGTGAAATTGGTCGTTCTAATTTGAATCGAAAGTGAGAATTATAACCTCACGTTCATCAGACAACGGACACACCCGGTAGTGTATCGGCCAAGGAAAATTCATCTTTTCAACAGTCCAACAGCTCGAGACGTCGATCTCTCGAGGACGACAAAATGAAAAAAATCGGTAAGTCATTTTAATATGAATTTAACCTTACGTATTCTGATCCGCAGATACTTCTGAGATATTTTACTCGTGAAAATAGCATTATCGTTTCAACCGGTAGTCAATTCAAAATGGCTCAATCCATTTCCAAATTATTCGTCTATAAATTCTTCATCGTCGCAGGCACTCTGACGTGACTGAGTGCACTGGGTTATGTTGGATGAGTGCACAGGTGTTTTCAACTGGCAAGGTTGCACTTTATTACAGATGCATACGGTCGGACAATGCAACGAGTACTTCGAAATGACGAAATGGGGCTGATATATTTCAGTGATGGAGGGGTTCATTAAAAAAGGTTTGTAAAAAAAATGGGAATTTTCTCGAGAAGGGGTGAGAAAGGAGGGACAATATTTAGCTCATTAAAAAGCCCAGAAAATTTCCATTTAAATCCCTTATAAATAAATCCATTTTGCCCCAGAAGTTGTCTCAATATCTGAAATGTAAATTTTCAGCTCGAAAATTGTTTTTTTTTCTCATATCTTTAAAAATACCGAGGCAAAATGGGTTGAAAAATAGACGATGGAATTACATTTTTCTCCAGCTTTCAAATGAGAGGTCAGGGAAATCGCTCGGCCCAGTAGAACTCGAGATGTCGAGGAAAATATTTCTAGTCGTTAAAAGTTGTTTTTGTCCTGTCAATGGGGTAATAACTACGGTCTGGGACATCATGTACTCCATCGATTATTTTTCATGAATCCATGGGTTACGACCCCCCCCCCCCCTCTCGGGGGTTCACTGCAATTCCTCGACATTTACGACTGGGTGTATTCACCTCAGAAATCGATTTAAGCTCTGACATGCTGTTATTACTCTTTACGGAGGAAGAGACTCTCAGTGATTGAATGAGTTATTTATTTATGACGCGAATGAATCATAAATTACGTGATTTATCAAACCTTGAGTTGACGGAACATTGGCGGGCTCTCACTTGTCACTCGTCATACAAAACACTTTACGTCTTTTTTTTTTTGCAGCGATAACGAGACTGGAATTCTAATTACGAGATAAGAACATTGTGCGAATTTCGAGTGAATAATTATTGGCAAAAGATTTTGTCTTCTTTCGTATTTTTTGGAAGAGAAATTTAACAAATTTTCTGTTCCTCTGTCCAATGGAATTTATTAATGTTTTAATTAGCAAAACGAGATAATTTGTTTAAAAAAAAAATACTGGTCGTAGAAAAAGATGAGTAGTTGAATGTATTTTGTTGTACAAATGCGATAAAAAATTATTTATGGAAAAGAAATTGACAATTTCCAGTAGTTTTATCTCGTAAAAATCTCTCGGACGTATTCCCCACTCACAATTGAATTCACAAGAAAATATTTTCCATAAATTGGTCTTTTTATTTTGCAGGTAGAAGTTTTTTTCCTCACTTTTTCACGGGGTTTTGCACTGAAAATTGTCTTGCCACAGGAAAGAATAGGAAGCCAACGTGAATGGACAATGTATTTAGCTAGACTGAAGCCAATGCACGTTGTAAGAATCATGAAAAGTGTAGGGGGGGCCTTCCCTACCCGTTGGATATCCCATTCTGAGTCACGAGTGACACGGCGTGCGAACGCGTCATGTGATTACGAATGCTGACGGTCTTGACTCGAATACGGTAGTCTTGTTGACTTTTTCCTCCTGTAAATAGCCGAGGGGCGGGGACGACAACGATTTTTAGGTGATTTTTCTGCCCTTCCCGGTGAAGGGAAATATTCACTGACGTATTGAGAGCCGAAGTGGGTGGAAATATTGAGGGAAGTCGTGTGCAGGGATTCCGCGAACTACAGAATAGTATAATATATTTCGTAACAAGTGAAAAAGAATGTTTTTTTGGCAAGTGAGAGGTTTATATCACGAGCCGAAAGCGAGTGATATTATCCCACGAGTCTAAAAACAATTTTCACGCGAGTATCGAATATTTTTTGTCATAATGTGGGGGAGTGCACATGCCGAGCGTGCGTAAAATGTCACTTTACACACCGCGTGTTGAAATAGTATATTTCGCAACAAGTCAAATACCCCTTTGTTTACGCGTTGCGAACAGGATTTTTCATCTCAATGTGTCGAAATAATATATTGTGCAACTAGTGCGTAAAGTAGGACTTTTTCGCACGAGTTGTGCATCGCTTGAAGGAGTGGCCGGCGAAGCCGGTCACGAGTGCTAGGCGATCACACGAGTCGAAAAAGGCGATACACACGTGTGTTGCACACCTAATTTTTTGCAATACCTGCTAAAATTCGGTTTGAGGGGAGACTTGAGGGCAAAGTGGTTTTTTGGTGTGTGGAGTGCGGAAAAGTACCACTTTACGCACGAAAACCGGTACCGAAAGAGTATATTTCGTAACAAGTGAAAAAAAATGGTTTTTGGCGAGTGGGAGGTTTATATCATGAGCCGAAGGCGAGTGATATAATCCCACGAGTCAAAAACC